>AWVX01012648.1:0-11053 GCA_000500245.1 Cronartium ribicola 11-2
ACGTAGTGAGAAAAAAGGATAAATAAGGTTGATAGAGGGAAAGAAGGAAAGATGGTTTGGGTGTTTTTACTCACAGTCTCTTTTCCCCCATCTGCGAAAAGAGACTGTGAGTGCGGAGGTAGATGGGGTATATGGAGAATTTGGTTTGGGCTATAGGGCTATGCTAATGTCGCCAATTTCCTGTATTTTGCCAATGGTGCTAGGACACTCTACCTTCATGAGCATTTGATACTAAGAAGGATGCACAGATCTGAACCAAGTCTTCAGGAAGTGTAATGTGTTCGGCTTTGATTCCATCTAAGCAGTAATTATCTATACATGGCAATCTGGGTATTGATCTCAATCAAGTAGACTAGGGTTGACTTGAGCTGAGCATGAGTATCCAAATACTGTACTCTTTCAATGCCAACTTCTGTTCAAATATAGTTTCAATGTGGCAATGTGACTTTCTTGCTTTTGAGAATTATACTTGAGCGCTGATACATGGTACCAAAAAGAATTCAATTCAATGTAAAACCTACCTGATCTGACCTGGAATCCCCTTGGTAGCTTGCTGTATAAGGCTTGCGGGACTTGAATAAGGTCACTAGGACAAAGCATTCTGACTGCTTTTCTGGAGACCTTGAGAAAAGTTCAAAGATTCATCATTTTATAGGATCTTGGCTTGAAAAGATTGCTAAATGCTGTAATGTACACCACAGCTAAATCAACCGAGTCCTCTCTAGCTTGACACTGATTTCTGCAAGCTAATTGGGTGTCCATTGATCCGAGCTTAGGATAAGAGGCCGTTTGGCAGCAAAAAAAAAGAAAATTACAACATGTTCCTGGAGAAATTCCTGCAAAACTGTGAGGATAGAAAAATTTACGTTTTGGCAAGAAACAATCTTCCCATGATAAGCGTTGGTCAACGCACATCCCACGATCCTCCAAGATTTTTCTTGGAGAATTCTACCCACCGCAAAACTGAGAACAGCTTTTGACCTGTTTCTCATCCCATTCTTTCAACGAGAACACGTTCTCGACGGTTGTCCCCATCCTTTCGGAAGCAATAGCTCTAGCACCAGAATACGTTTGTCGAACACCTTTCTGGTAAAAATGATATCCTGAATACGGTTGCCGAACGCAATTGTAATTGAAAACATCACAGAATGTGAGATTATCTCTTGTCCAATTTGAAAGTGATATATATCTCCACAAAACCCTATCCGCGTCCGGGGATTTTATTTTTTTTCCGAACGGCCTCTAAAGTCCCCTGCGACAAGAAAGCTTGTTTAAGTTAGACACCACGGAAGGGTCTGACCGGTCTGAAAATCGGATTGCTAGCACAGCGTTGTGACCGGTTTCTGGTTTAGGCGGAAGGAGCGTTCCAGGCTTGAGCACTGTACAACTGTTTGAGGACGGCTTTTCCATATCAATGTCCAAGCCGACCAACTGTGGGCTTCTGTCCAAAGAGGAACGGTTCTCATTGGATTTCCTACAGGGAGAAATATCATGTCACTTGAACATATCCGATAACTTACACATTTCTTTTGAACAAGAATGGTACTGTGAGCCTGCGTTTGGCGCACAAGGTGCTCAATAAAAAAAAATGCTGAGGAAAACCATTAAGCCTTGTGCCAAAAAATCATACTTTCTCACCTGTGAAGCAAACCGGGAATGTAGCTGTCAGGTGTCTGGTTTGTATTTAATTACGAGTGAGGGGGTGATATTTTTTTGAGCACAAATGCCGATGAAGAAGTGGGCTATGGTTGGAAAGAAACTGTGCAACTGGTCTGCGCGGATAGAACCTTCCTTGGATGCAAAGAGCTCTACAAGATGCGGGTGAATGAATGTCATGGAGCAGTTGTTTTTATCATCAATAGCTCGAAGACAGCGTGGAAATATGGGATGTGATCACACTCGGGAACCAATTTGAATTTGATGAGGCAGTGACCGGTGGAAGCAGTTGCGATCGGGGCTGCCGAGTATGTATGTGAATGTGTAGGTTTTTGAATGTACCACTGGTCTCTCATGTCAGTGCTGGCTGAGGTGAGGCTGTACCACCCTCGCGTGTGTTATGGCTGGAGACAGGTGTACAGGAATACAGGTCCACGCCATCGACAAAGCCCAGCTCTAGGTTTAGAGTTACTTAGGTTTAGTCAACGACCTATTTAACTTTCATGTCACGTATGCTGAAGAGCGGATCCAGTCAAATTGTGGCTTAGTTCACGCTCAGTTCACAGGCCTTACATAAATGACAGTTCACGGTCCCTGTGAACTGGCCACAATTCCAATATACATAAGGTTATTTACTACATAATATAGCTTAAACTTGGTATTCTCACGCGGGCAGAAACTCGAGCTCGACGACTGCAATCCGCAGCTCAATCTGCAGGACAATCGTCGAGCGTTAATTTTGCCGCTGCTATAGCGTGGACGGTATTACGTCATAAACCTCCCTCCAGTAGATTCGATAAATGTTGTCACCGGCTCTTCACTGATGGTCCGCGCACGGCCAGCCAATCTCAGTGAAGAGCCGGTGACAACATTTGTTGAATCTATGTGTAGCTGTATATGCTGTGGCCCCGGGGACCGGGTCCACTGTGCACGACTGCGGCACAGCAGAGTAGCTAAGAGAGAGGGCGGAGAGGATGGAAGGTTCGGCATCAGTCTATCCGTGTCAACCTTCCATCCCATCCTAACCCGTGAGCGCCTTACTTCGTACAGTATACGGGTCTCTCACTTGGTGTGTTATGTAGTACAAAATCACACGTAAAAAAAAAAGCGTGGATGGTGTCGAATGCCATCTTTTTTTTAAGGGCGGTTGTCAAAAAGGCACCCACTCACCCTTTTCTCCCACACCAATCACGGTCAACAAGCCAAGCCTTCATCCTCTCCCTCTACCACGCCCGTCCTACTCTCCTTTCCTGGCCTCAGCTCAATGTTGATATCACTCTAGTTCTTTTACCCTCAATCATCCTGACTCCGGACGAGCGCACCGCTACAGACTTTTTTCGTGTCTTCTTGATCACTCACAAAACAGTCCTCTTCACGCTCGTTCTAGTCAACCGGCTCCAGCACCGCAAAACCCTTCCTCAATACGTTTCTTTATAACTGGGGTACTTCGGTGGGGACGTAGGGGTCATCCCAACTCGATGAGATTTACGATCGAACGAGTCTGCTCAATCTGGATATATGTTCTGGTACCGCTGTTCAATCTGCATCGCTTTATTGGAGCAAAAGAGCCTTTGAAGTCTCCTTCTCACTACATTGTGACCTTGAATCCCCATAAATCCGTTCAGTGAACTTCAATATACATATATATATATCTTTTGTACATCCGACACAACTGAACAACGTTCCTTTTGCTTCACAGACCTCTCTTGAACACTTTCAGGATCATCTCGCCGAACTCGAGATAGTCTGTGAGATCGTTCAAGACTATACTAAGCTTGTGCCTGAAATTCTCTACGGTGTTGCGGTGATTGTTGAAAATCCTGTCCACCTAGCCAAGCTCGAGAGATCAACCCACGTAGAGGTAGGTTACAAGAATCAGTGAATTTTATTCACGCATACTGCGATCGCCCCATATATTGACTCGGTGCGTTTGTGCGAGATACCTGTGCTTAGAAAGTTAGCCACGTTCATCGGCTATCAGCAGTCAGATCATCGCAGCGTCCTGTCGGACCATCTTCCTTGAACCTGACCTCTCAGCCGTTTCCGCCTCACGTTCAGGCAGGCCTCCAAAAGCTTCACGAGTTAGGGCACTTTGGTGAAGGAATAAAGGTAGCTATTCTTGACGGGGTAGCAGATTGCTCCCTTCCGGCGCTTGGTGGCGGATTCGGACCCGGTTTCCGGATCTTCGGGCGCGATCTAGTCGGTGACGCCTATGACGCTGTGACGAAGCCAGTTCCAGATGACAACCCATGTGGTACGCAATTAAAACCTAGAGACCGAACAAAGTTCAAGACATTTATGGGATGTTCAAAACTCTAGGGACTTGTTCTGAACACGGAAGCCATGTGATGGGCACGTTAGGAGGGTTGGGTGTCGGCGTAGCGCCCAGGGTTTCTATGGGCCTTTATCGTAAGCTTGATCATGCTTGTTATAGTTCATCCCATCTACACTTATTAATATTTGGGTCTTGATCGACGTACCCCAACCTGGCAGGCAGTAGGTTTCGGGTCTGTATGAACTTCTTTTCCGCGGCTCCTGCTAACGAGCGTGTTTGGTGTCTAGTACTTGGCTGTGGTGATGATCCCGCTGTCAATGACGATATAGTGCTTGGTGGAATTTTAAGTGCGGCCAGCGACGGCGCAGACATCATCTCGTTATCTCTTGGATTAGTTGGGGGCTGGGGAAAAGGTAGCTTAGTTTTGGATACAATCAACAAGCTAGTCGAGGAAAAGGGAATAACAATTATCACCGCGACAGGGAATGATGGTGCTGTACGTGGGGCATTTCATATTTAAGAGTCCCGTACATAATTCAACTTGCCTCATGTGGCCTTCATTTTACCTCTAGGAAGGAATATTCTACGCTGCAAGTCCTGCATCGGCGAAAAATGCAATCTCTGTTGGCTCAGTGGAAGCTTCAGAGATTATCACAAGCCAATTGATAACTTCCACCGGGGTCGACATGTCTTACCATACTGCACACTCCTTTTCCAATCTTGGAGGGCCATTTCCAGTTTACTTGACTTCAAATTCAACCAACATCACCAATGATGCTTGCTTACCACTCTCTTCATCGACTCCAGATCTGGCCAATTACATTGTTCTCGCCCAAAGAGGGTAGGTCTGCTTCCATGAAGCCCACTGACTTCTCATAACCCCTTTCTCGATGATAACCCCATCATTCCTCTTCTTTCGCAGGGAGTGTCCCATTCCTCAAAAAGTCGAAAATATAAAGGCCAAAAACGGAACGAAGGTTTTGATATATATGGTATGTTCTTACCTTTTGGGCTCATCTCAATGTCAGTCGTACATGTTTACTCAAACAAAATTGGGTTTCGCAGAATTCTACCTACATCCTAACCGTCGATAATCAGCTAAAGGGGATTCGTGCTGCGACGATCAGTCAAAAAGATGGGCTATACATCTTTAATCAAGTGCGAAAGAATTCTACCTCATTCACACTAAGTTTTCCAGACGCAGGCATGAGATTTGGTAAGTTTGTAAAAAGGTGATCTGCTCATTTTTACTTCCCTTACTTACGCAACCTTTTACTCGCAGTTCCCAACCCGGCGGCCGGCCTTATGAGCAATTTCTCGTCTTAGTGAGTTACTCATATCCTAGACATTTGCTCGCATTCAACTTACACAGCTGATTATTTTCCTCGGTTCCAGTGGACCCAGCTTTGACTTCCTCAGTCCTCAGCCTGCACTTTGCGGAGTTGGAGGCCAGATTATTTGTCAGTTTGACGTTCTTTCGCAGTACCTCCCGCATCTATACTCATTCTTTACATCCTCTCCCGAGCAGCCACTGTCCCGACCACCAACGGATCATATGTGCGTCTTCCACTGATCTGTCTACCGTTTCCATACTTATCACTTGCTTGTGTGATTTCAGTCGTCTCTCAGCGGAACCTCGATGGCAGCTCCACAAGTTTGTGTTTCACTCTCCGAATTAAGGGTATCAATGTTTCTTACACGTTTTTTTTTTCAGATTGCAGGCATCGCGGCGCTAGTGATGGAGGTCAGAGCAAAGCTCGGGAAGAAGGAAGTGCGAGGGCTGGCAATGCGTTCTAGGTTTGTAGATTGGGCCTCTAACCACAATAGTGATGAGACTGACCAGTTACTCTAGGCTTATGTCGACCGCACGGCCGGTACCGACATATTCAAGAACAAACGAACTCGCGAGTATGTCCCATAATTACATCTGCGCTAGATGACACCGCTAGTACCCAATTCAACTTTTCCTACAGCCGTGGTACATCAGGGTGGTGGGCTTGCAAATGCTTTTTGCGCTGCTTACTCGAATACGACTGTTTCGCCTTCGCTTATCACCTTGAAGGATACCCCCAACTTCAACGGCACTCAGTCTTTTGTGGTCACCAATGAAGGACCAAACACTGTGACTTACTTACTTACACACATCCCAGCTATGACTATAAATACCTTCGCCCCAAATGAGCGGTATGCGCGCGCGGCCCCTATTCCAGTGCAGGATACGAACTTTGCAACTATCGAGTTGTCTTGTCATCGGATCGTTTTGAAACCGGGACAGTCTCATCCAGTCACTGTAACAGTTACGCCACCTCGTGCCAACACCGATATGTTGCCCGTGTTTTCAGGTTACATCAATCTGGTAAGTTTAGTCTACCACTGAGCTCTAACCCAATAATCCTGACATAAAACCCGGAGCTTTCAGGAAAGTGATACCCCTTGCGAAAGTCATAGTGTGCCTTACTATGGCGTATTGGGCTCATTGTATGATCAGAAAGGTACAACAAGAGATCTCTGTGATGTTTCCAATTTCACTCTAAACTTACCAAACTGTCCTGTTGCATCAGTTCTTGATCTAGGTCCCACAACGGACCCCATGTTTTCTTATAATCTACCACACTTGTACTTGGGTCAAGTAGATCTAACCAAGGCCAATTATACCCCAGAAGGCGAGTTGCTATGGAATCAGAACCTGCGCAAGCGGACGATGGTTGTTTATCGGACCAACTGTTGAGTAATTCATTTCCGTTCTCGGAAAATGTTATAGTTTAAAATTATATATGATACTGAAGGCCTTACCTCATCTCAAACAGTTGGAACACGTTCAGTCCGCATTTTCGTAATCCCCGCTGTGGAAAAAGGTCTTTTAAATCATTTCAGGCCACGACGCATACAAAATTGTAGGGCCCCGATTTCGCCTGGTCTATCGATTAAGATGTGGCACTTTGTCGGATATTGGCTCTGCAAGAGGGCGATTACATTAAAACCATGCACTATGACACAGGAAACGTATCCCTATAAATCGTGTGGTGGGGTAACCTTATTGGGAGAGATACCGAAGTCAGAACTTCACCTTCTTGGCCGCAACTCGTAAGGATTATATATATATATATATATACAAATTTGCCGATTTTTATAAAACTTATAACTCAACTGCTTTTGGGTTACATCTCAGAGCAACGCAGATCCGGGCAGCCCCGTGGAATGGAACAATATCCGTCGCTAAAGATCAGTCGCCCCAACCCTTACCGAACGGAAAATACAAGGCTTTGATTCGGTACGCAGCAACTCTTGGAATTGTACCTCTTTGTTCATATTTAACCTGACTCCAATTTAATCAACAATCGGTGGTTATAGGGTATTGCTTGTAAATGGCGCACCGGAAGAATTAGATAGCTATGAATCCTGGGAATCTCCAGTTTTGGTCATTCATGATTAAACTTGCATTTGTTTTCTTCCTTATTAAACTTTTCCGTTCCCTTCAATATCCTTATCTCATTCCACTAATCATCTCACTACTGTTACTGGCAGACATTCCTTCACTAGACATTTGTACACTATAACTTATATTCATCTTATATATCATTCCAAGTCTAGTCACCATAGAACAAGTCAAGTGCTTGTTGAACAATTTCATATCGTGAACTAATTTATGTGATTGGATTTTATTCAATTTTGATTGTTTGATGATGATGATGTGTGTATCATGTGAATTTCTTTGTGCATTATATTGTCAAGTTCTATAGAATTCTAAAAATCTGACCAAACCAAAGACATCGAGTTCAGGGGGCACAAGGCAGAAAAAACTTGGAACAAGAAAAAAAGAAATAGACAAGGTGTCCGTAGAGGAGACTCGAATGAGATGATGAGCTAATCCTCAGAAAGAGAGAGAGAGAGAGATTGGAAGGAAGGGTCTCAAGCGTGTCTAGGACTAAGTCAGGGAATCATGAGCAAAACAGAGAAGAAACAGACAGAAAGATATGTAAATATTGTATTATCAAGTTATTTGTAGCCAAAGTTATGTCAATTGGGTCTCAAAAGACTCACTGAACATCAGACTTGATTGTCAAGGGTTCTTTTATTTATTTTTATTTTTTAGAGAGAGAGAGAGAGAGAACCAATAACCTCAAAAAAAACAAAAAAAAAACACTTAATTTGAAGTGCTTACATATCCTATCTAATAGTTATGCTTTATTTGTTAAGCATGGGTTTAGAAAAATGCATTTGTTCTTTGAAATGGTTGTATATTCTAAGGAGAATAATATAATACAACTTTAAAGTTAGTTTGGGCGTAGAGATCTAATAATTCCAGACTAATATATATATATATATGCTCACCAACCAGCTAGGAAAGAGTAAGTCACAAGTGATCTTATTAAATTCCGCTCCACTATTATAGTAATTTCCTCACATACAAGAAACACGCTTTTTAAATCTAATACAATTCATTCATTTTATAAAATCTAGAAATTGCATATCTTCAAGTTTGTGCAAATTTTATGGTACAGTACTCTCCATTTTCTCTTGAATTAAACCTTTTCAACCTTTCCTTTTACTGAATCAAGTGATTTACAGAACAAAACTTCACGAGGTAGTTCAAATGAAAGTCTGTACATATCTTTATGAGGTGCAACCTTACGAACATGAGCGAGTTCAAATCTTGAAATAGATGAATGGACTTTATAACCAAGAGCCAGAGTAGCGCGCTAAATTGAATGATGATCTGAAATCAGAAAAGTGATTTTGATTCCAAATATGAAAACAAGAGAAACTTACATCACATATATCTCTTTCAGCTGCCTCTCCTTCCTCTGCCTTTGAAAAACAATAGCAATGTACCATTGGAAGTGGTGAATTATCCACTACAGTCTTGAAGTCTTGACCGAATTCTTTTAAGAGAGGTGTATAGAGTCCTATATAGGCATCTAAGAAGTTGAGAGCTAATTCGGGTAAGTTCATGACGAAATGAGAGACTAATCGACTCGGTTCCGGTTTAGGTTTTTCGACTATGACTTGTACGTTTTTAATTGAGCTTGAGCGACGAGTAGGAGGTGGAGGTGGTTCCACAAATGGATTTTGCCAAACATTCATCACACCATCCCTGATTCGATCTCTTGCATCACCAGAAAAAACTCTAACGCGAAACGATAGTCGATTAAGTGTCACATTCCTTTTCAAGGCTTCAACAGCAGATGGGTTAAGGTCACTAGCGATCACGAAACAAGAATGGTTACGTGCTGCTTGAATAGCAAAAGGTCCTACGCCAGCAAAAGCGTCTAAAAGAACTTGTCTTGGATTTAGGAAAGTTGAAACTAATTTAGCGTGCTCAGTTGAAAGTCGAGGGTTATAATAAACTTTGGAGAAATCAAACTCGAATTTACAACTGGCTTGAGACTATGAGAAAAAAAAATGAAAGATGATTAGGAGGGGGTAAAAAAAAAAGAAGTTAAGAAGGGAAGGATACGGACGAGAGAGACTTGGTAATCTGGCTCACCGGCCATTAAATCGATTTGAAAGAACCTAAAAGTTGAGTTAATAGAATCCAGTTTATTGACAACGGTACGAATTGCGGAATTTTTCTGTGAGGGCGGGCGTTTTATCAAATTAGATTGAATGGCGAGTGAAATGAAAAAGATAAGTGAATGATTTAGAGAGGAAAGTTTACTTCTAGAATAATTTGACCGATTAGATGACGATAAGGTAGGTATTCTTTGCGAAGATTGAAGTGAGCTGTATAAATAAATTTGTGATTAGCAAAGATCCAGAAGAGGGAGCAAAATCAAAAAATAAGATTTCTTACCAATATGACCGATGATGGTGAATGAACTTGGAACTTCTGAAAGTAGTTCTTCTGGTAAGAGTCGTTCTATGATTTCTTCTATAAAGTGTGTAAACGTGGATCAGTGTTAAATATATATAAATAAATAAATTAAAAGAGGAAGAAGATAGTGAAAAATATTTACCAGCTTGAAAATACTTCCAATCCAATTCAAGTTCAAATGGGCGGAACTCCAAACCTGATTGTTTGAAGTGATCCAGAGCACTAGGTGGTAATTGATCTTAAATGTATGAATAATAAGGGGATTTCAATTTGTATAGTTTCTTTTTATCACTTTCACAATGAAATTCTCAATGGGTTTTTTTTAAAAAGAAGATCATGAAAAAACTGACCTATTTGAGAAGAGTTGAGAAGTAATAATTTATGAGATTGATCAGTTGAGAGTGGATCAATTCTAACAGATGGTAATCCTTTAGATGCTAAAATGGCACTGAACTTAATCAAATCAAGACAAATAATGTTTTGATCAGACAAAGCAATCGAACTTGATTACGTTAAAAGAATGATGCTAACGGTCGAGTGAGCGGATTCGATTTAACATTTGAGATTTGTTCTGCCTTAATTTTGATAGCCAAGAGTGGTACTTTCAGTCGAAATTGATCTCGAAGTTCGTCCGTCAGTTGTATCCTTGTCGAAATCTCTGCATCATTTCCATCCTCGCCAGTAGCTCTCAGTAATGGTAGTCGTACGATTTGGTGAGGTGGTGCAAACCGAGTCGGTGTAGACATGCTAGTTGTTGACAATAATCTAGGTAAAAGATATCTCATAACCCACCCATCGGTCGTGGTACTTTAATCAGGGTATTCTTTATGAACGCAAGCGTGCGTAAAAATAAACCTGATGGTCAAAATAAATCGATGTCAGTGATGTTTGAAGTCAGTATCAGAATATTTAATCAGTCTACTCACCTTCAACACAAAAATCTCATAACAAAAAAAAGTTTCAGTCTGGCACTCTCCAAATGTTGAAAGACTTGAGCGCCCGAAATCCGATACCGGCGACATGATGCTCCGACGGTTAAGTCCGGATAACTCGGACCCCGACCCCGACCCCGACCGTTTAAGTCAGAATCTACACCCCCGGGGGGCTTTTGGTGGACAGATGGTGGAAACAGGCGAAATTGTTGCCCGGTCCGCGCGACGTATAGTGTGACATCACTTCCACTGCCAAGATAAGCTCGTCGCACGTGCTGTCAGGTCCACAAGGCCTCCATGCACATTCCACGTCGCCGGACCCTTGATATTGCACCACGGTGCTGGCCACCAAACTGTGACCAGGACGCATCCGCT
>AWVX01012773.1:0-11805 GCA_000500245.1 Cronartium ribicola 11-2
AGTTCAAATTTTACCTTGATGATGAAAACTTGAAGATATTTTTATCAAGAATTCTCTGATGAGATACTTTTTTTAAAAAATAAATAAATAAATAAGTAAATATAAATAAATAAAATCATGAGCTTCAAAAGATTTTGATTTAATTCACAAACTTAATTTGGTTCTTTCAGTGTACATTTATGTATACCTATGATTTTTCTCTGTGGTATACTATTTTTGATTTTTTTTTTTTTCCATCCCCAACCTGATTCTATTCCCAATTAAAAGAATCTGATGAGTTTGTATTTTTTATTTGTCTGGATCATCTCTGAAATTTTAGATTACACTTATCCTTTCTCCTTAATTAGCAGTATTGATGATGTTTCCCATAGGTGAGTGTGCTTTTGAGAAAGATTGAATAAAAAAAAGTAAAGAACATTGAAAAAAAAAAAAAAACTTATTACAGATAATCAAAATTTTGATTAAACCATGACTACTTACTTGACATCTGGGGAAAAATACATATGCCCAGCACCATCAACAAAGATGTGTTAGTTGGAGTTGTCTGACTCAACATTAGATGTGCTCTACTCACACAAATATGCTCATATCCAAAATCACCCCAGATGAAAGCATATTTGCATGGGTTGGGAAGTACCAATGTTGAGTCAGACATATCCAACAAAGGAAGTTTTATGGTTAGTACTGACAGGGTGGAGCTCTTTGAATCAGATGCAGCTTGCAGTGCATATGTGAATTTATCCAAAAGAGTGTTAAAGAAAACCACATGGTTTCCAAAGGTTTACTGTTCATTCCTGAGATTTTTGGAATTTTTGAATATGCTTTACATTTTGTGCATATTCTCAATGAGTAGTGCATTCCTTTGTTGGACTGTGATTGATGCTGCCAATGTTTGACCTCTTCATTGTGTTTCCAAAAAAATCCAAACTTCTCCTCAGTTCCTTAATCTCTTTGATCGTCTGCTTACAGGCTGTTTTCAGTCTGATCCTTAACTCCAGCCTTTAAGTATCTTTCCTGTCAACTTTTTGTAAATTTTCTTCTAAGAAGTTTCCAACATTTTCACTCCAGATTTCAATGTAACCATGTTCTGGATTTGAAAGGGCACCTTTTGACCATGGGGGACTGATCCCAGAAAATGCAATCACAAATTTGTACTGGTGGGAGCCACAATGTGATTGATTTGAGATAATTGAGAGAATTCTTAAGATGACAGTTTTGGTGCAATTTCACATTTTGACCAGACACAAAACCATTTCATCATGGTAATGAGTTTCAAACCTTGAAAACCCCTTCCAGGAGTTCAGTCCGAGAATACTCAAAACATAGAGCCAGATCCTAACTGGGATAGGATTTCCTTGGGGTTAGGATATAGGTTTGGGGGTGGCTCCAAGTGCCCAAGGGCAATATCCAAGGGTGCAGGCCCCAAGGACCAAAACCTAAGGATAAAACCTCTTAGTCCTTAGGGGTGGTGCTCAAGTACCTCAGCCCCGGGGGATTTTGATCATGTTCTTAGGCCTCAAGGCTTTTGATCAAGTTCCTCAGGCCTTACGGTCTACCATATATGTTTGCGTTGGATTTGTGCAGTCTACTTAATATACTGTAGGAATCCCAATCCGTACCTCCATACTTCCTCTTCAGTATTGTGACCCTATTCCAGTTTTTCATCGCAGTGATTGCTCTACCCACGCTACATGGTGCCAAAAAAATTGTATAGCTTTCCCTTGCTGTACATATGTAGTGTTTGAAAGTCCATGTGCCTCAAACTCTGGCTGCCTCTCTAGTAGATGTCTAGTATGTAAGTAGAAGTACATCACTGATGGCACAGGCTTTGATGACGCACCATATGAACTTCTATGACCTCAGATTGGTCACACATTCAGCTTGGATCTCATATGGCTCGTCCTTTTGGGTACAGCAAGCTGCTTTCTGAAACAATTATTCATACGACGATACAAAGTTTGGCGTTGGCAAACTGCGGAGTACGTCTCAGAACGCGTGGGTGAGGTCGATGTGACAGGTCTGTGTAACGCTGCAGTACCTCTCACCGAAGCCGGGCTTAGACTCGGTCCCGTTCGCGATTTCGAGTTTTTCATCCCCTTCAACCATACTTCAACTCTCAGACTCACTTTCCGATATTGAGTAATCTCACCTACAAACACACCATCAACTTACTCAGTTGAAATTTCGATCATGGTCAGTCTGAATATATCTTTACTTGCTCAGATTTTTATCCATCTCATCAGTTTTTCCAAATTTCCTCCTCGTTGGACGCCGATTCGTTTGTCTAGCCTGCATCAGACGCTGGTCAGTACATTCACCTCGATCACATCCCGGGCTTTTGAAGCACCTTGGAGCGCCCGTAAAATGACTTGTAACAATCGAAACCACAACCATGAATTACAAATATCTGACATTCCTCTTACACAAACTTGTTTGATCTGACAGAAATCAAGGAAGCCTTTGCACTCTTCGACAAGAAGGGAACTGGTCATATCTCTCGTGAAAATCTCGGAGACCTGCTTCGTGCCCTCGGCCAGAATCCCACACAGGCAGAGGTAGCCGATCTTGCGGCCAGCGCGCCACGCGACAGTTGGTGTCCATTACCTTCGCTCTCGAACGATCCTCAAGTTACATCTTCTGATTGCGATCTTTTGGGGCGTTTGCACAGTCGATTTCGGGACCTTTGAAGCTATCCTCAACCGCCCTGGGGGCTTTTCACCCGCCGGAACGGCAGAGGATTTCATCCGAGGTTTCCGTGTGTTCGACAAGGAAGGCAATGGATACATTGGTGTGGGCGAGCTACGTTACGTTTTGACGAGTCTGGGGGAGAAATTGACAGACGAGGAAGTGGATGAGCTGATGAAAGGTGTTCAAGTTGGAAAGTACGTGGAGGTTTTTCTTCTTATGATGGATCAAATCGCGCGTCTCTGCTTCATCGGTTGCTGATGTAGTCTCTTTGATCGATCGTCCTTCTTTCTCTGTTAATTGGTATTCATTTCATCTTTGATTGGCTGGGCTTTGGAACACGAACACCTCACCAATAGTGATGGGAACATTGATTATGAGAAGTTTGTCCGGAGCATACTACAGCAATAGCTATCTGCAATCATTTCTGTTTGGCTCCAGTTTCCTCTTATCTTCCTTTTTGACGCCATGCTGTCCTCTCGCGCGTTCCGAGCCGTTACAAAGCCTCAAGCATGCCCTCTTGGGCCGTAGATTGGATCTTTCAGTCTCTTACACGCCCATATAAGCTCACGCTCTCACCTTTCATTCTTTCCGCGATTTCGATGTACTTATCTCCTTATCTGATAATCAAGGCAATTCCAGCTATACACTTTCTCCGTCTTGGCTCTTCGCCGAAGTGTTGATCCGGCTTTTATGCCTATCATGCCGATTGTGATCGAATTCAGTCTCCACTGGTTTCATTGTGAGACCTTGATGAGTGGCTTATGTGCATCCGCTGCTTGCTGTAGTGGTCGTGAACATGATCAGTCAGCGGAGACCTATGGAAGCTTCCATTGAATGTCAGACAAACTTGCAAGTGAGCGAACTTTGTAATCTTACCCCTAGGATCTCCGACGCAGTGAATCAACCGTAGTGAATGATATCATTTTCTAAACCGAAGCTGGGCGACCGGCGATGACTTGTTGAAACTTTCACTTAGACCTCTTGTTTTGGACCGCGAAGGATTTGAGTCGGAGTGCTGCGCCTTTAGATGTTCGCTCTGAAACATAAGTTTCCACCTATAGAGGACTCCCAACCCAAGACCGGTGCCCGCCTGTGAGGTGTGCCGATGACAAGCGGAGGTGGAGATTGATTGAGTGAATTAATCTGGGACATTTCTCACAAAGCTGTATGTACAAATGGCATTTATCTGATGAACTGTATGGTTCTCTCTCTGGTCTGATTTGGGTGGATTTGAAAAATACTCAGGTTCATAAAGCTTTGGACCGCAGGGTCCTCGATCGGATAAAGCATTTGACGACCCCAAATATCAACGCATCAGGACCTTTATAGGAGCGCACATTGTTCCTATCGAAACCAGTCGTCCCAGTCAAATCAGGTCGTGAGTGGAGGGAGAGCTGGTACCTAGACAAGAGCTCTCTTGGATACGCACAGGTACAATATCATTAATTTTTATCGCGTTTCCAGCGTGGTCATCGATTCTGCCATTTCATTTGCTTCATTATCATCATATCCTTCATTCAGAAAGTCTCATATAGGCCTTCGTTGGCGACTAGCGGTTAGCTGAACGTTTCCTCAATTTATCATCATCACGCACGGCAATTTCCTCGAACCGAGATCATCACAGTTAGACAAATCACTAGAAAAGCACCATTGATTTTGGAAGTACAGACAAGGGACACGCTTAAACATATAGCTTGAACATCGCGATCAAGACACACAACGAATTTGATTTGAATTTTGAGCCGTAGTCGATGCAATCACCAACTATCCCCGAGCCAGGTTCACCCGAGCACACTCCGACTCAGCATGCACCCGAGAGTAGCTCCAGGGGCGTGTTTGCCAGCTCCATCGACTTGGTCCGAGGTTATCAGCGAAGTCAGAGTTATCTGGCCGAGAACCTTTCGAGTAGTCTCAATCAGTCAAGCCTCAGCACCAGCTACCAAGCTAGTCGGGACCATCGCGGAGATGTAGAAAGCCAATGGGAGGCCGATGACGAGAATGAGGATGGTCGCAGCCTGTCACCTACTCCTGAAGACGGTTATGATACAGATGAAGGTCCCGAAATGTCGAGTCTAGATGGCGATCACCCTGGTCAGCCTTCCGGAACACCCAACCTGAGCACTCATAGCGCACGGTACAGTGTTAGTCATCACGCATCTACGTTCCCGACTGGTTTACGAAAATTTTGGAGCCAGCGATTGCCAGCGAATTTCCGTACGCCCAAAGCCTCATTATCCTCGTCGAGAGCGCAGATCAACGACCCTGCTTCTTCGGAAACCGGACAATTGGCAAACCCTTCGCGGCGCCCAAACTCACATGCCGAGAGGTCTGGTTTATTAACGTCCCCG
Source organism: Cronartium ribicola 11-2 (assembly GCA_000500245.1). Taxonomy (NCBI): domain Eukaryota; kingdom Fungi; phylum Basidiomycota; class Pucciniomycetes; order Pucciniales; family Coleosporiaceae; genus Cronartium; species Cronartium ribicola. The sequence goes on from AWVX01012773.1 coordinate 5,037, forward strand.
ATGTCTGTTAGAAATTATGATAGCGTCTCCGATTCGTCCTCAGCTCGACTGATCTATACCGACTCAAGCTCGATCAAAGGACTCAGTCGAAAACGATGTTCAGGACACCTTTCTCGTCACCGTAGCAGTTCCTTCTCTCGCGATACTGCTCACCAACCTCGCATTTCGGACCCTATATCAGGTACTGGTACGAGCACATTTGGACAAACCTTATTCAATAGCTTCAATATCCTTTGCGGGGTTGGGTTACTCTCTGAGCCTTTAGCGTTTTCATCTGCTGGTTGGGTGGGCAGTGCGTTGCTTTTTTTGTTTTGCGGTTTGACGACAAATTATACGTCAGTTTGAGGGTCTCGTCAATCTCGAAGTAGATAGACATTCCTTTTTTTCTGATCAGCTTGGGCTTTTTCTATTCTGTAGTGCAAAGATTCTGGCCCGCATGATGATCCAAGACAGGTCTCTATTCACGTACAACGACATATGTTGTAAAGGTAAATATGAAACTGTTCTCCTGAAATGTAATTCAACAGTAAAGAGTTCTAAAGCTCAGTCTTCAAACACCTTCTCCTTTTGTTCACAGCGTTTGGACCATCGATGCAATACCCCATTGCAGGGTTGTTCTGTCTCGAACTCTTTGCCCTGTCGGTAGCGTTGATGGTGATCTTCGGAGACTCGATGGCGATCATATTTCCAGGTTATGGCCCGACGCTCTTCAAGTTGCTCGCTTTCTGCCTCGTTATCCCTACCGTCTTCATGCCTTTCAAGATCTTGAGCTATTCGAGTCTACTGGGGCTCTTTAGCAGTTTGACTTTGGTCGGCGTCGTAGTCTTTGATGGACTGTTCAAGCAAGACGCTCCTGGTAGTATCTTTCATCCCGTTGAAACCAGTTTGTGGCCTAGTGGCAAGTGGGGCCTGAGCGCTGGACTCATGATGAGCGGAGTAAGTCGACCTTTCCCCTTTTTGTATAGAACATCTTGCCTGCGTGTTCTCGTCTCATGGCATCATCACACTTTCCGACCCGTGTATCCTAAGGGCCCAAGATTCAACCTTATACATGTCTTTTCCCAAGCTGATGAATACTTGTCTTCGATAGTTTTCAGGCCATTCGGTCATCCCCAGCTTGGCCAGGTTTTTGACTTTTCGCTCCTGTTTTTTTTTTTTTTTGCAATCGATTTTTGTTTATCCGCTCACCAACGACCATCTATTCTTTTTTTCCCTAAAGAGACATGCGCGACCCTCAAGAGTTCAATCGGATGATTGACTGGGCCTATATCTCAGCTGGTTCAATGTATGCAGTCGTTGGAGTAGCCGGCTATTTGATGTGAGTCTTCTGAAATCAAGAAATAGAAGAATGGCACGCTTTTGAGCGTTGGATAAAGTTGTCTCAGACAAGTGCATGTGATCTTGCCCCTTGCCAATGATTCCTCGAAATACCAGGTTCGGAAACTCTGTGAGCCAAGAAATTACTCACGATATTCTTGTCACCGCCGGCTTCCCCGTCCTTGTAAATCAAATCGCGATCTGGATGGTAGCCATAAACCCAATTGCCAAGTTTGCACTCTGTACTCGGTCAGCGACACCGTTTCATTAAGCTTCGCTACATTTTATATGTCACTGACCTTTCCAGGAATCGTTTAGGCCACTCAATTTGACCATCGAACATCTTTTCTCGCTGGGTACTGGAGAGCCGGTGGATGAACATGGTGCTCCACCTAGGCCACAATCCAACCCCTCACCCACATCTACCGGCTCAGCTACTTATAATGGACTTGCACACCAAAATGGGAGTCGGAAATCCTTGGCTTCAAGAGGTAGTAAGATGATCAAACCTCCACAGCCATCGGTGCGGTTTACTAAAGCCTTTGGCCAACTCGTCGCTCGATTTTCTGTGACTTCTCTTGTGGTGATCGTCTCGATTGTTATGCCGGATTTTGATCGGGTAATGTCTTTCTTGGGAGTTGAGTCCACTTTTTTTTTCTTCAATCAAGTGAGGCTGGGGACTGATCTGACGTCCTATATTTTCATGTGGCTTCCACAATTCTCATCAGGCTTTCGCTGCCTTTGTGATCTGTGTCATCCTGCCGGTCTCTGCAAAGCTGTTACTCCACAATGAATCAAGCCAGCTCGCAAAGGGAACAGACCTCATGCTCTTAATTGTTTCGATTGCAATGGCCGCCATAGGAACTATCTTCTCATTTTTGCCCAATCAATAGGGCAGTTTGTATTCCATTTTCACCCCAATGGCTTCTACATATAATCTTAGGCAATTCTAAGCACATTTCTCTTATGAAAATATTATGCCCATTTCTATATACAAGTCCAATGCTCAGTTTCACTATTATTGTCAACTTCGTACTTTGAATAAGAGAGAAGTTGAACAAATTGTTTAAATGTACCCACGCTCTGATAAGCCGCAGAGCGAGTTTTCTAGCTATTTAGGTTTTGGCCTTAAATAACTGATCTCTAAACTTGTTGGTTTTTGTGAGAAAATAACAGAGCCTACCTGAGGTCTCCGTGACTCTTGAAATCTAGTTGTTGGTGCTTAGATATACAAGCTTCCTATAACTTTGTCAGGGAGTTATATTGAAGTTTTTGGTTTGGTCGAAAAGTTGTTGATTCTTGACTTATCCCGAATTTAATTTCGAAGCTCCTTTCATCTAGAAAGTGAGCTACTAAACTTTCTGCTAGCTGAGATTGGTTCAGAGGGGAAAAGTTAAAGAAGTTATTGTAAGAAGTAAGGTTGGCTGAGAATATACACTACTAACAAGGATATAGCTAAGGAAAGAAAAAGGATCTCAGTAAAATCAGAGGTTTTCTAAATAAAGCTAAGTCTTGTAGGTAAAGTGGGTTTTTGAGGAAGAAAAGGGTCTTTCAAAAAGGTACGTCTAAAATATTCTGATTCTCCTCTTGACTTTAGAGAATTGGTGTTTCTTTTATACTTTTTCATTCTGACAGTGTTGCTAAGCAAATGTTTACATACTATGCCAGATTTGTACTCGAAGGCTTATAGGTTCTTCTGACCTTGTCTTCTTTTCTGGTTCAAGGTGAAGGGCTTCGTCATCTGTGGCTTTTGCTCTTATTGGGTTACTTTTGGTTCCCATGGTCTTGTTACTTATATTTCTACAGTTGTCATGTTTGAAAATAGTATATGATGTTTTAATGGGAATTTGGTAGTAAGGGTCTAAAGTGTGTTGTCGCATGTAAGAATGTTTTTGGTATGTTTTGTATTCAAAGTACATACTGTTTTGAAATCTGTACATTTGTTAGAGGCTAAATGACACTCCTTGAAACGGGAGTTTTGAGGTGTATTGTTTCCAGCTCCGTGGTAAGGTCAACTTACTCGGGGCTGGTGTGCATTGTTTTGTTATTATGATGTAAGGTCAACTTACTCGTGGCTGGCATATGTGGTTTTGTTGGCCTGAGGTAGTATCAACTTACTCAAGGGCTGACAATTATCCATGACTCTTTATAGTTTTCTGTTTTCTTGTTTTCTGTCATCAAAACTTTTGTCAGTCAATTTATATATCTTGGTAACAAGTTTCATGTAGGAATTGTAAATTAATGATAGAGCAAGTATATGTTGACAAAAACATGTGGTAATTTAAAAATCTTACTTGGATCCAATTGTTCCGGTGTTAGGACTGAGTTTTTTGAATTGACCAGCAGTGAATACAGTAGATGAAGACTGCAGTTGGGTGCTGATATCAAGAGGGAATTTTTCTTGGTGGTTTCATGGCAGATAGATTTGTATTGGGGACAAGGGAATATGTGTACTTGAAATTGAATAATGCCAGCAATCTGTACAAGTAAGGTTACTTTTGGGTATGTGAACAAAGAAACCACTATACAGTAGCTCTTTTGAGGAGCCCAGGTTTTGGTTTTCATGAGTGAATAAAAACAAATGATTCTCAAAAGCTACAGATTGCTAAATTCTGATGAGCAACAAGAGGAGAGGGATTTTTTTTTTTTTTTTTCAATTGTAAGTCATCTACAATCTAGGAAGGCAGTTGGTTGAATTTTGCTGTGACTGTCCAAATAAGAAAGTAAATTTTGAGAAAATGGAGGGATTCTAGTAATCATTCTAAATTAGTTGGGCATAGCTGTGTTGTAAAAGTGAATTGAAATTAATCTTTGGATATGTTTGATCAAATTCCTTCTGTTGAATTTGAGGGATGGAATGTTTAAAGTGCAGTCAACAAAATTTGCGTTGGATCTGAGAATCTCACTTAATATCAGATACCCAGATGGAATGCCAAGGTAGATTTTTCTTAAGTATTGGAAAAGGTTTGTATTGTATTGGATCAGGGCACCATATGTTAGGTAGGATGCCCAGATCCAATGCAAATATATTAGGGGTGATGATTCTAGGGGTTTCCTAAGTATACACAACCTTGTATTGTGATTACTGTTTTCCTTATAAAGTGTATATTTGCAAAGTTAGTATGGTCCAATACATATTGAATGGATGCAAACTTCTAATCAGAAGTGGTGAGAAACAAGGTGTCAGAGAGTAAGCTATATTACACGCCAAATCAAGGGCTTACTGTAATATAGTGATACTTCTGATAGAAAATAATGATATGTAAATCAATCAAGACTTACAAATCACGCGACCAGATCCTTAATTGGACTAGAGAGAGAGATAACTTCAGAGAGGCTTTTAGCAAGGTGTTGGATATTCAAAGCAAAAAGGTGAATGATGATATTTCTCAAGGCTGGTATTAAAGAATAATAGTGCTAGTGATTTGGTTAAATAATAATGATTGATTAATAAGATGATTTGTAAAAACACAAGAGAGAGACAAGTATTTATAGAGAGACTGAGAGTAAGAGAAATAAGACAAAGTCACCAAGTCATGAAAGAAACCAGGAAATCCACCAGATTACAAATGAATGAGTAAGCAATTAATGAGGTAATGAGAAAAGATGAGTAATAGGAAAATACATGAGTAGAACTAATTACCAATGCTCTTATTTATAGAACGGAAGAGCTAAGACTCATGGTCTGAGCTCCAGACCTTCTATCTTCCATTCCACCAGATGGAGACAGTTGGTTTTGGTTATTGGCAGCATGGTGTGTGACCAGTACACATGCACATTCCTAACTGGGACTCATACCATGAGAAATATCTTTTCATTCTCTTGACAGACTCATATGGATCAAGCTTTATTGATTACATATATGAGAATAAGATGAGAGAAAAAGATATTAAAAGAAAAGATATTATTAAAGAGAAACATATCCTTGAAACAGTCCACAAACACAAGTTCCCAGTTTAAGCATAAAGATGCTACAGGATGAGTACTGGTTGTTACAGTATAGTAACTATATGTAACATATTACCACTCATGATTAAGAGTGTTTATATAGTACAGTAAATGATTACAGTACTTATTTCATATGTAATGTATCAGTACTGTATGTAAAATATTTGTAATTTGTCAGTCATGAGACAATCTGGTTTTCTCAGATTGTGCCATGGCTGACACTCCCTCAGACAATAAAAGAACAGTAAATGATTACAGTACTGATTACATATGTAATGCATCAGTACTGTATGTAAAATATATGTAATTTTTCAGCCATGAGACAATCTGGTTTCCTCAGATTGTGCCATGGCTGACACAAGAGGTAAGTTGACTTAGTTTTCATTCCCACATCCTTCAACATTCAGGAAAGCAGGATGTTGAAAATTGCTGTGGTGAATCACATTAGGATAGTTATTTGAAGAAAATGGACTGCTTTCAGTGGTTATATATCTGGAAAAAGCTGCGTAAATGCCAATTGAAAGTCCCTGAAGCTTATCGCATTCAATTTAGAAGTCAAGAAGATAGTGATAAACTGTGATATGCTTTGGATTCATAGGTGCTGCCCTCTAGGGCTTGAGTGATGTGGTCTGCCCGCTTGTTGGTCAAGTGTGTCACCAATAAATATTCTACCAGGCCATGATATACATTGTAGTTTGCCTCTCAGAAAACAGATATATGATTTCTTTGGAAGCTTTTGTCTATGTTATAACTTGGGGTGTTGATCATGAAAGGAACAGGAATGGAACTCACATGCATAACACAAGGGCAATATTTCCTGTTTTCTTAAGTCTTTTGCATCATGATCAAGATGGTGCACTTCCAGAATTAAACAGGTTCTCAGATTGGAATATGCAAGAAATGAAGAGTGCATTAATTTAATGGAAAAAGATAGAACTAGAAATTGAACCTTTCAGAAACACAGTGTGGTACACAAAAGCTGTTAAGAGATATGTAGTAGGTTGTCAACAAGGGATTAAGGTAGAAGGAAGTGTGGGATAGTTAACAGTGTGGAACTCCAACAGTGCTAGGCTGTTGGCAGAGCTTGGAAGGGAAGAAAGACCACAACAAAAATAACAGAATACTCAATTTCTCAAGTAAACAGGGTCAATCAAATAAAAAATACCTTCACAGATACTTGTAACTCTTCTGTTTTCAAGTCTTCAGACTACAGGACAGATCCTGGAAGATTTATTGGTAATTTATAATAAGACACACACACACACACAAGTCCTTATTGGAGCAATATAAGCTCTAAAGACTCAAAACCACGAAATTCAGGACACTATAACTCCAATATAAGAGCAACAATAACACTATAACACTATCAGAACTTTAAGTTCACAAAACTCAGGACTATAAGACTCTAACACAAACACTACACTATTGATCAGCTTGCTAAAAATAAAGACTACTATGCTATAATTCAGGTCTGACATGGAAAAAAGAGGAAAAATAGGGAAAA
>AWVX01012782.1:0-26595 GCA_000500245.1 Cronartium ribicola 11-2
CAAAGTAGTGTACAAACCACAACACCATATTACACAACTACAGACTACCAAAATGACAGATCAGAGTCGAGTTGGTTTTGAAAGACAGTCAGGATTAAATAATCCCAACAACTCAAGTGTAGTATTGATTATTATTATTATTATTTTAGATGTTTTTGGTGTAACAATGGGTCACCTAGTCCGTCCAATCTTACTTTTCAAAATTGAATAAGAAACCTCTATATGATTACTTTTCACTTTTTTTTTTTTTTTACTTTTTTTTGAGTCTGTCATACCAAATCAAACTCAAATTGTTGGTTAAAAATTGAGTAACTACTTGAGAGGAGAAAAAAAAAAATCACAAAGAGAAATATAGATTTGAGAGGAGAATAGAATGTGAGATTTTAGAAGATCGAAATTCCACTGTTCACTCCTCTAAGACCTTCTCACTCAGTATAAGGATATATTATGAGATTATGTGCACATAGGTGTAAATGTTCAGGTCTAGACTTGTTAGCTCTATGGATTATTATGGATCTCTCCATAATATGGCCAGGCTGACAGTGATGCTGAAATTGTTATGTAGTATGTTCTGATTCTTTCACCTGACATAACATGGTGATGCCCATAATGTCTCTTGCTTGTGAATATCTGTTGAGTCAGCCATACAATCCAAAGTTCTTTCATCCATCATATTAGGAATTACTATGGATTGGAACATGGCTAGCTTACCAATCCTTATGGCTGACTCACACACAGTTGATGTTTACCAATTACTTGATAGATTTGAACATGCCAAATATTTCTCTTCTCATCCATTCCTATTAGTCCATTATCTGAGCTTCCTTGTACTCAAAAATTGTTTACTCAACTCACCTAAAGACTCATATAGCCTCTTCTTCTTTACAAAGTTTGACCTAAATCAAAAATTCTCTTGCAAGGTTTGATTCACTTTGAGAGGGTTTTACCAACCTATCATGTGCCTGTTAAATAGTCATTTTTCAAGGTCAACTTGAGACCTGTAATGAGACTTTACTTGAATCAGAATGTTCACTGAATATTAGAGTAAGATGTCATGGTCGGTGGATCAGTTTTCTAGATGAGATGAGGTTGCACAATAAACCTTCACTATCTGCAGGAGACCTTCTCTAAACAGTAACTTTTATGGAAAAATGCATGATATGAAGTTTTGTGTACTTCAGATAATCAAAAGCCTTAGATAAAAAGTTGGGATCTGTGTGTTTGAGAGAATTCAAAACCCATGAAAGGGTTTACCAGGTCTTAGAGAGATCCTTCAACGAAGAGCTCATATCTAACACTGTCTCTTCTAGGGAATGGTAATTCAGCTCCAAATCTTTGATTGACTTGGAAGCGTCAAACAAGTTCTGCTTGACGAGTTTTCCGCTTCCTATTTATCAAAAGTAAATATCAGTCAAATTTTTATCAGGAGTACCGCATATCAAAGCGCTAAACGGACCTGGTGATCCTTTTATAGCATCTGGCCAAAGTTTATCGTGTTCTTTGTCTTGTACAATGTCTAGTGTGTCTTGCCAGGTATATCGTTCTGTGTGGTAATTCAAACGTTAACTCATTGCGTGATGATTTCTTACAGTGAACAGGTTTGATAGACGGTGAAAGCGACTGCGCAGAAAAAGACCCTTACGTTTAGAGACTGCATATCTGTTTCCACCCGCTTTTTCGATTACGAGTGACTGGATATGTGCTATGGCAACATCGCGTACATCAACCATAGATCCCATGGGATTCTGTTGAAATTTATCAATCAAATTTTGATCGGGAAAATTCACATGTGAATTGCTTGAACAGACCATGAAGATATCTTTATAGAAAAAGAGTTGGACGCACTTTTGCTGTTTCTGGATCACTTTTTCCAGCCAGATAATTGTAAAAGTAGTTGACACTAGTATTCAACGAGTTTGCGTCTTTGACCTGGTGAATAACCGGTCCCAAACTTACATGTTTGAGGGGGGGAGGACGCATTCATCAGTCTGAAGCCTAGAAGAAAATCCTGGGAGAGTTGTAATCACATACACGTAAGGCGGGCATATAGTGACTAAGTCAAATGCGGGTTTGTTTTTCTCCACGAAGCTCCAGGCGGCCTTCTCCGCTAACTGTCATACACAATCCATTAAATGAGGACGAAGAGAGATGTATCAAGGGTAAAAACAAAAAAGTGCGACTCAACAACTTTGGAGGCGCGATAAGCCTCGTGCGGTGGGGCGTCTTTACCTTTCTCGTTGACAACCTTTGGAGAGTGTTCATTCCAGTCTTTTTCCGTAAAGACGTGGCTTAAATCATCTGTCGGATTCACCACGGAAGCAAACGATGAAGTGATGACGATTCGCTTGACCGACTTTCCATTGGGACCATTTGCAGACTTCAAGATTGATTCCGTCCCATTAACAGCCGGATTGATTAGATCTTTATAAGGATCTGTCATCTATAGTCACCGTCCCACCCGGTATCAAAGCTTTAGTCAGTAAGCATCCTTGAACTGATGATTATGCCCATTAAACCGATCCAATGGGACACAGCGTAAGCAAACGAACGTTCATGTGGAATGGCGAGCAAATATGGGCAACTCCATCCACACCCTTGACCGCGTCATCGAACCCATTCGGCTACGTCACGTTAAGCAGCACGAACAGATGTTCATAAGGTAACAACTTAGCATGGGTCTGCGTTTGGGCTTCTTACGAACAATGCAACTCAACATCTTCAACATCCTTCACTATCACATATGACCATTTGTCCCCAAATTTCTTGAATAAGTCTGAGAGGTAATCACCCTTCTCTTTGCTTCGTACCGTTCCTCGGACTTTGAAATCACGCTCGAGTAACAATCGACAGGTCCACGCAGCAATATAACCACTCCTGAAATTCAAAGCGTTTCAAATAAGACCTAACTGTTAGCCTCAGTGAAGGTTTTCGAACCATGAATGTTAGACTTACGCGCCAGTGACCAGGACGTGTGAAGCTGTCGTACCCCAAATGTTCAATCAGCCATCCTGGATCCAACGGCAGAAAACGCAAGAAAAGCTGACTGACAAGGTGTGATAGCAGGCATTTCGATGTTTGGGGAGCAATCAACGGTCTATTTTGATACTGGATTTTGTTTGACTTGGATGAATCGAGTTTGCTCAAATGGTCACAATTTGGATATCACCCCTACGGTATGGGATCACGTCATCGGCTAAAAAAACTGATGACGACATCAAACCTTACCACTCGGTTCCCCAACGCCGATTGAAAGGTGTAATGATGTGTCGTTAAAGTTTATGTAAATGTTGATTAGAGTTTATTTCACGACTTGGCTGTTTTACTAAGTACTTACTTCCTTATACATACCATCTTCAAGTACTCATTGATTGTTCAACAATCTCAGTTGTCTGGCTACTTTTTCTTTGTTCTACTTTTTCTCAGATCGGATTCAAAAGGGAAAGGAAGAGTTGAGCAAAGCTCGACTCAGGGAGATGTTGCGCTAAACGCGCTTGTTGTTTTACTTATATTTATAGTTGTTGTTTCCTCTCAATTGGTGTTCTCTTTTCTCATCGGAATCTCTTGTATCTTTACCTCACCATAAGCTTCCAAGAATACTACCTATAGTTTGTAGTCAAATCCAAATAGTTATTTAGAAGAAATCGTGAAAAGTCTCAAAACCCCTAGCCCGACCATCGCAAAAGGGGTCGGCCATCCGGGGCCAGGTTAAAAAATCATGGGTGAAATGTTAAGTAAAAGTCAGACTGTCACCGGAAACATTGGCATTACCCAAGCAGCAACAGCTGCCCCTACATTGCTACCCACACTCTGAAATGGAATGCTTTGGAGAGCTCCGTCTTGAATCGTGGGGCACGTATACAGGGCTGCAGTCTTTATCTTTATCTTTATATATATAAGGTGAATCTACTTAAAAGTGATTGGAACTCAAATCATACCATGCCTCGAAGCTGTGGCCCAAACAAAAGCAAGTTAGGTTGTGACATCTTGATACTACCTCAGGTCTTACAGTATCTATGAAAACAATATGAAGAATCTTTACTGGGAACAAATTCCATTTGTCTTAACATACAAGGAATTAGTGAAGTGAAGGATGTGAGAGAGCAGGGATTTCTAAAATTCTATGGACAATTGCGATCCTAAGATTTTTTATTAGATTACCCCTGTTGTTATTGATTTGCCCATATATCTGTCTCGGACTCAGACTCACAATCAGTCAATCACAAATCATTAATGCTCATTAGACCCAAAACTGATGGTTAGATCATGTGATAGCTAGTCATGAAGCCTTCAGGCCAAGTGCATATGGTGTTAGTGTATGTTGCAGTCCAACAAACTACTGGAGGCCTCCAAAGTCTCAACAGGCACAGACTTTTTTTCTTCTTATTACCCATACATTGCTTCGAGTGTTCAGGTTAAATTGTCAAAACACTAGTAATCCGTCACTGACATACATTTGGAATAAATCACTATGCTAAGTCCATTAAAATCATGAAAATGGAGTACTGTACATGTTTGCAGAAGAAAAACAAAAAAACATCATAAAAATGGAGCCCACCCAATATACATACCAGCCTAGAAGAGATGTTGAAGTCAGTTTCTCAGAAAATAAATTTTACCTTTTTTGCATTAGAAGGTGTGAGAGGGATAATAAAAGATTTACCAAATTTTTGTGATCTCTAGCTTCGTTAATTAGACTATCCACCTGATTCTCTGTACTTGTCTGTCGCTCCGTTTTTCCCGATGGGGCAGATGTGATTTGATAGCCTGTAAGTTTTCGATCAATCGGATCTAAAGCCCGTTTTGCTTCCTTCGCAACATATTCTTCCGTCGGGGCATCCAGCTACACAATGAATCCAGATCTAAGTTCCAGGAGTCAGTAACATAGATATAACAGAGAGATGCATACCTTCTTTTTAGGACCACCAGGCATCCAATCCACCAAAGGATCGTGTACGAATGTCTCGAGCACACTCATTAACGAATCCTTGTTGTTTCGTAAGATCATCATTGTTACCTCACAAGCCTTACGGAAAACGCCTTCGACACCGCTGACACCGAGCCCAGCGACCATGTTGTGGGTCAATCGAAAAGGTACCTTTTCTGACACTTCGAACGTACGGCCCTTGTCGAAGAGGCAGTTGAAATCCACATGTACACTGTCCCCATTAGTTGAGTCAAACAGGATGTTCTCTCCATGGCGATCTCCGAGTCTAGACAAACCAAAAAGCATCAGACTGAGGTCTTAGTCAAGCCAGCAGATTACACGTACCCCAACACAAATCCCACCATTGAAATCACGGCCGCTGTCCTGCCATATGCAAGCCTACTTCTCAGCCACGAGCCAGGGTCCGGAAAGTTGGTCAAGAACCAATGATGAAATATTGGTGGGTATCTTTACCGAACCAGGAATAAACTTAGATCAGTCAGTCATCAACCATTGTACGATCTACTACTTACTTTACCAATAATTCTGTTTCGAAGATCTTCTTCTTCTTTTCTGCACTTGTCTGCCTCTTGATCTTATCACCTATGTTCTTAACGTCCGGGCTCTGGGTGCGTTGGAAAGTCAGACAGTTTACTAGTTACGGATCTGATTCGCAGAAAGAAACCAGATTCTAAGGTATCTTACCCAGATTGGGATGCCCCGAGTAGCATACAAGCTCGCTAGAATATTTCGAAAGGCGACTGTATTGGGAACCCATTCCAGTAATCCGCATTCTTCATTCAACACTACAACCGCATAAGTTCTGATATCTAACAACGCGAACGAAGTATTTAGTTTTTGACCGGAGGCTAAATAATGAAGCACAAGTTGCGGCTCACGAAGGTTACGCTTGCGTGACTCTGAGTCCTTCTTGAGAAGCTTGTTGATCATCGAGTTGAATTCCATCAGTCGCGCATCCTTTCGAAGATCGTCTTTGGGCTTGCATAAGAAGGGATATTCTTTGCCGTCCGAACCAAGTATGGTGATACGACGGGGCTTCTGAAGAGATGCCATGATGGCTATCTCATCTCCAAAACCTACCAAGATGATTCAATACCCTCAACAAAGTCCCGCATCCATCTGCGAGATAGGCCCCTGATGGACAAATGTTGAAAACATACCCGCTATGCATGCAAGGTTAGACGGAAAGGGAGCATGAGATGCAAAGTTGAGATCATGCGGAGGAAGACTTGCTATCAGAGATGACTGTAAAGGGACTATGAGGTCGCACGGAGCACATTGCTGGAGTGCTGGGAAATGTTCGTTGAGGCTGAGCTTCTTGACGTCACGTATCGGATAGTTGCACAGGTGTAAAAGATGTCGGACTAGCTTTCGGCATTGTTCGAATTTTCTGGAAAGCGTCCGAGGATCAAGCTCAGGATTTCCACCGCTTTGTTTCGACGTGGTTTGGATATCCTGTAGACAGATTGGGTAAGCAAAGCTATCACACGGCGAAAGAATAATTTCCCACATTACCTTTGCATCATTCAAGACCCATGTACATCGACTAGACCGTGCAGCATTGGAAGATTCAACACCCGAGACCATAGCCCAGAGTGCTTGGTCGGGGTAAGATCTCAGCACGTGAGTGAGGATCTTGTGCACAAGGGCCTGTACGTGTGTACTCTTGTGCATGACCCGAGAAACAACTTGTGGCAGGACGGTAAGCCACTGCATAGACAGGCGAGTCAAGGCCAATCAGTCGCAAAGAATTGAGAGACAATGAAAATAAGAGACTGACCTCGAAAACAGGTAGCTTGCGTACGGCACTGTTCATCGCTCGGTCCAATTTAAGGAAAGCAGTACCCAGCTCGTGGGCCTCCAATGCTTGCGTATAATCCTCGTGGCGGATTTCGACGCTAGCAAGCTCGTCCAAATTGTCGGCATGTATTTGATTAAAACCTGAGTGATCTAAAGTCGGCTCACCCTCTTTTTTTACGTTCTGCCGACTTGAGAACACGTACAATGTCCTCATGTTCACCCAAGGAGAAATACAAGGTGAGCATCCTTGGTAGAGCCTGGTAGATGAACTTAGTCCCGTATGTTAATGATCGGACAAAGTTTCGGCAACAATGGTACATGTAGTCTGGCGCGAGGGGACTCCTGAATAAGTCGAGCAAGAAGGAGGTCAGTATTTTCTGTGGGAGGATTGAAATAACGCCATAACAAAACTTACATTGCGGTCGCAGTGCGGGTCGCTTTGTTGATCAGCTCCGTTGCTTTCTCGTCGTAGAATCGACCGAAATAGTAGTAAGGACTTGACCAGCTGGCGAGCAAAACTGAACAAATCAGGCTGCGTACACAGGCTAGTAACTCTCTAAGTAACTTATAGAAGACCCTCACTCGCTATTCTCGATTGTCAACTTTTCAAAGTTGCCTACAATCACATTCACACTATAGCGATCTACTTCGTTCATCCATCGAACGCGCTGCAAAGAAGCCTGGACATCAAGGTCTTAGGATGAGCCACAGTGGGTGGACAAGTAGCGCTCTCTGAAGAACTTACCTTGGCGTAGTCTCGAGTTGATATATCACTGAGATTACCAATGCTAGCATCTTTCGGAGTACATTGATTGAGATGGGCATCCAGTTCGGCTATCGCCTTGTGGGGCTGGTCCTCTAACTTCAATAGCTTCGATCGTTGCAAGAACGCCGTCGGTGTTTTGAGTTCGGATGCTTGAAGGACGGCGCTATAAGACGTTTGCAAGTGTTTCGCTTTGCGTGCAATTTTGGCTGTTTGCACCCATAACTGCCCGACAGCAGGCGAGCCTCGATACCTAGAAAACCTGCATAGTCAGACGAGAGAAAAAAAAACAGCGCGACGACTGGAGGCGATGGGTTTACCTAAGCTGAAATGCGGCTCTCCTGAGACGGAGTATCTGCTCACGATGTCGAAAGGCGGGTGAAATGGCATCGATTCGAGATTCCAATGTTCTCATCAACGTCCCACCTGAAAACAACCGGTCTTGAGTCGGTAAGAGGGCGTCGAAGGAGTGGATTCTTCTACAGACACCATCGATCAATGGGACTTCGTGGAGGATGTGAAGATAGACAACGGAATCATAGACCCTTCTGTATACGTCATTCCGATTTGACCCGAGGATCTGGTTGCCGAGTTTGATGCGGGCCTCCTCCATAGTCCTATCGATAGTCGCTTGATCACACGTCAACATGGTTTCAATCACCTTACCGAAGATGACTTCAGGACTATCAGGCGATCCAATCTGGACGGCCCGTGTCAAGCCCTTCCAATCGTTCGATACTAGACTTGACTCGACAGCAAATGGTGCCAGATCTCCCTCCCACGTGGGATGATTCTGTAGAACACCTATGATGTGGGTGCGTAGAGAGTCTATGGAAGCGGTCATGAAGACTGAATGTTAGCGAGGACGACAGATAAGACGAGTAAAAGCTAAATTGCTGACCATAATGTCCGAGATTCTTCAAACATCGAAGCAAGCCGATGTGAGACCGAAGCTCATCAGGTTTTCTTTGCAACTCAACTTCCCAGCAGCTCTGCGCCGAAGTCCATCGGCCAGTAGATTCGTGCTCTCTGATTTGATGTAAGATCGACGGAGCGGGTATCCTGGTCGAGATACCTTCCATGCCATCGGGCTCGTCGATTTCAGAGTAAATTTGGTGAACACTTTCATAGTACTGACGCAGCTGCTCTTCTGTAGACTTATCTCGAATTGCATTCGGTGAGTGACTATGAAGTGCAGTCGTGCCTGTCGATTCCTCAAGCTTCCAAATCCTCTGCTCAAAGTTCAACAGGGCTCGGGCATGATCTTTACAGTAAAGGGCGGCGGTAGCCATCAGCTCGGAACTGATTCTCGATACAAAGCTCTGCATTCGGATTGCGGCTGCATCTCTCTTTTCTCCAGACTCTGTCCTCTTTGAACCAATGTCTGGTGGTTTTCTTCTGTGCCGATCTCGTAGCCATCGATTAAAATGATCCATCAAGCCAAACACAGTCTGCCAACACACAATGAGACTTTGTCAGCTTTTGGGTGACCACATGAGAAGATGGACAAGGGAAAGCGACAATCGGGTCCGGATTCGACTAACCTCAGCTACCAATTGTCTGCCTTCAGGCGTAAAAGCACTTTGACAATTGACTTGATCCTCTAGCACCGTCACAATTTCGATGTGTATGTTCTCGACCTCTTTGACGTCCTCCGAAACCAGCATGTGCAGTACTAAATGCGGTAACACATTCTGCGCAAGCACCAAGGCACCATTTCGCACGGCTCCCAAGAGGGGAGTAAATACTTTTGCCGCGTTGTCGTTCTTGATCAAAGGAATAAGACGAATATACCATTGTTGGAGCCAGGTATTATAGAGGGATGTGTGTAGGTAGATCGGAACATCCAATGCATTGGCGTTTGTAAACTGAAATTTATATTTTGCCGTCAATAAAGGAGAGATGACATCAATTATATCCTGTGGCATCGATTTCCATCGTTTTCGTACTTCGGAAGAGACAAACTTCTTACTCGAAGCTTCCGTCAAATCAGTTGTAAACCCACAAAAGCGCAGGAGCTCCTGAATGGCGTATGCAAGGAAATTCTGATGTTTTGTATCACTTGCAGAGGTGTACGCTCCTGTCAATTCGTCCTGGATCAAGTGAGTGGCAAATTTGATCGAGTCTTCATAATCGGAAAAGTCGCATGCTGAGATAAATCCAGGCGTATCGTCCGGCATTTCAAATCGATCTGGATCTATTGCACCGATTGTTCCTAAACACTCAAATATCAGGCTTCTGATTTCATCTGGTAGATCGTTGAACCTTATCGCCACGCCAGTCAAAGCTTTGAGTAAACTTCCGACCACAGGATCGAAGCTATCACCCGAAGTGAGTAACCTGATCTCATCTATCTCAAGGCAGAGTGATTTCTTTAGCTCCTTCAATGACTGGGTCACCACGACTTCATTCTCGTCATTGATCCTGTCGACCAGCTTACGAAGCTTTTGGAGGTAAGTCATTTTCTTTTTGATCTGGACCAGTCTATCCTGCGCATCCCTGAAGAGCGGATGTACCTCGGGGGTAGTTGCCTTGATAAGACTGTTGATCTGCAGTGCCGTGATGTCGGCCACGTCATGGACATACTCGCCGAGCTCCTTTGAATTTGTCACAATCCGATGCAACAGCTTAACTGTGAGGTCGAGTTGATATGGGGTTAATTCGGCCCATACGCCGACGAAAGCAGCGGTGATCTGTCCGATGGAGGCCTTCAGGTCGTCGAGTGAGGAAGACTTGAAGAAAAGATCCCAGGCTTTCAAGGTAGGATCTCGTAGTGGCGGGATCGACAACGAGGCCTGTAGACTGGTGGCGATTTGTGGTATGAAGCTGTTGACGCCGGTGTTGACAATTCTGATCAGATGACCCAAGCCATGCATAACTTTTACCTTATGGCCGATCGAGTATTTCCCCCGCAGATCTTGAAGTCTTTCATTCATCTGAGTCAAGATAGCCAACATGTGGTATCTCAACTCTTTCTCGATTTCGTGCTCATGTAAAGTAGTCGCAGTGCTGAATCCAATCTCCGGTTTTGCTAACCGAAATGCTTTTTGGAGCAGAGCCCAGGTCGATGGCTTCTTAGGATAATCTATCATAGGATCTTCCATTTCGACGAGCAAGTTGAAATACAACGGGCCTCCGCACCACTGCGCTAGCGTGTGAGCCGAAAACCTGGACGCGGGATTGGTATCTTGGGCTCCTCTGTTCAATATCTCCAGTAACTTGTTGGCTCCACGCTGCATGAGTCGAAGATCTGGGATCAAGCAAAGATCGGCGAGTATCCGTACCATGTGATCAGATAATATGTTCGAAGTAGTTTCCTTAGTAGCTTTAGCGAGGCGTTCCAAGGTCCCTATGTTTTTCGTCGAGACCAATCGGGGAACGGTATGGACGGCCGTCTGAATCAAGAAGGCATCAAGAGCCATGCCAAGTAGTTCGAGGAGAATGCCAAATCCGTTGGCATTCATCTTGAAATCGACCACGATCGCTTCACTAATTGGAGGTATGTATCTGATCAACATCTTGTACAACGTAGTCGAATTCCTCTGGGCCATCGAAACCAGCTATAGCGCAAAGGAAGAGTGTCATCATGGCAGAAAATGGCTTGTCAGAGTCACCGAGAAAAACATACGTACCTCGTTTCTTACCACGCCACGTAGAAAGGCGCTTGGCTTGCACATCTGTCGAACAAGCATGA
This sequence comes from Cronartium ribicola 11-2, assembly GCA_000500245.1. NCBI lineage: Eukaryota > Fungi > Basidiomycota > Pucciniomycetes > Pucciniales > Coleosporiaceae > Cronartium > Cronartium ribicola. The sequence goes on from AWVX01012782.1 coordinate 11,203, forward strand.
TGCAAAGCTTACAACTCAAAGAGTTTTTCAATTGAATAGTCCCATATTCGAGTGGCTCACTCTCCAGGGTCCGAGTGAGATCAAAGGCCAGACCGATGGTGACAATGAGAGGATCTTGAATTCTCGCATTGTGCGACCCGACTAATCGGTCCAAAGTCGAGAGCACCACAGCCGTGTCGAGGGTTGAAGAGTGGTCGGTCCGGAGTAGATCGCGAGGCATCAGCGACTTCGCCAGACTGATAGCAATCAGCCGACTAGCAGTATCAATGGGAATATAGCCGTCAGCAGAAACCTTCAGTTTCAAACATTGAACCGACTGTCGACGCACCCTGCTGCAATGTTCTCGACCCGAAGCCCCATTTCTAAGGAGCTCATAACACTCCTTCCCAATCCAGAGCTGCGATTTAAGAATGCTAGACCATACTTCTCCTCGTGTTGAATGCGAAGGTCCGTGTGGAGCAGAAGTCGAGTGACGAATCTGATGATTGACGATTGTTTCTGGGATTTTAGTTGTCGGTAGTCTTTCGGTAGTGGGGTGGTGGGCATGGGATGCTTTTGCGGGTCAATTAACATGTTGGAACCCTCACACAGCTTGATAATACTTGTGAAGATGTCGGGATGAAAATTGTGCTTGTCGGGTATTTGAAGACTTTTCCAAGTCAGATTTGCTAGATCGCAATGCGGACAAACAAACTCGGTGGCTTCATAGTGAAACAGGCCGACATTATTTAAGACAGTGCTGAAAGAATCGAGTGGTGGCGACGAGGCACAAATTAATGTGCTTAAAAGGTCAAATTCTCTCTCCATCCTAGCCAACGTGACTTTGGTGCTCGTAAAATCGTCATCTTCTGTTCGATTTAGATCTGTTTTCATTAAGCGCGTGAAATGGTGTAACACAAAGGGGCCGATGGCCTGACAATCTAGCTTCAATGGAATAGAATCGGGTTCATCGAAATATTGGATAATCCGTTCACAAAGTGCTTGATGCGAAGCTTCAGTGGGACGAATTGGTTGCCGCTCTAAGGCCAAAGAGCCTACTGCGTCCAGATCCATCCTTGCAAATTCGACCGTATCCTCATCTCCTTCAACCTCTACGCGCTTTCTCTTCTTTGTACCGACATACTTAGGTGTTGCGGCTGAAAGCACCTTCGAAGCCTCAAAGACAGTCGAAGATTCAAACCGGCCCATTAGTAATGGGGTCAACAGCTTATAGCTTGATTGAATTGTGATAGCTGAGCACTCCTCAACGCGAGTTGACCGAAAGGCAACAGGCTGCTGTAAGGTTGCGAGGCAGAGCTCTCGCAGAGTGGAAAGGTCATTGATTGAGGGGCTTGCATCAGTTGCTATCGATACAAGAGCTTCCCCATATTTCATGACCGTCTGAGTGATTGTACGATCTGATTGAGGTCTTCGAGCGGCGGTGCGAGCAAATCGGACCCACTCAAAAGTGTTTAGAATGAGTCTCTGTAGCTTTTGGGTGGATGTAAGTAATTTGACTTCGGGAAGGCGCTGAGCTTGAGAGCACAAAGTTCCAATTTCCTTAAGGACTACGCTGCATAGTTTGTCGACACTGGTGAAGCTGAGTCCTTCGGCATATCTCAAAAGACCGGTTGGTTGAACCGGAGTAGTTCCCTCTAACTTCGAGTTCAAGTCCTTCGATGGTTCAGAAAAAAACAATCCAATCAATCCAATAAGATCGATCACTGTACCTTCGTCGTGCCCGTCGGGGTAAGCGCTCATAACGTAGCGCCAGAGGGAAGTTAGAGCTTCAATGGCCGGTGTGATGGTCGCGGTAAAATGAGGTGAATGATGAATACATGTTAGATGCACCTTGAGGGTCGCGACTAAGAGGTTGAGAGCGTGTTTTTTTGATTGCAATGGGAGCACAAATGGTCTTCTGTCCAACTGGAAAAAAGGTAGTCCAAAGGTTAGCCCGATGAGAAAAGCGTGATTTGACCTCACAGCTCATCTGACCTGTCTGGGCTCTCGATCCAACAACATTTGTGTCCTTCGGTCAGCGCCCAAGAGACGAATAGGTGGCAAGCCGCGCTGGGGTGTTCGTGTATCGACATCATCCATGTTCTGCTCGAGGATTGATCTAATATCTTCCTCGATTGTGATCCATATTTTTGCGATATCTTTGGCCCGTTCAACCTTGTTAGATCTCAATTCTTTATCACTGGTACAAAATAGGCATCTGTTGATTAATTGTAAGCCAGCTTCCAAGCGGTGTACAAAGCTTGTACGTTTCTCCAGACGATCCGAAGCAATTTGATGAGAAGGGGCGCTCCGTATGGATGCCACGGAGTACAAGAGACGCGCCGTCAGCCAAATGGCCATCTCTTCTTCTAATTCAACATCGGGAATCTGTTCATTTTGGCCCTTCAGGTCATTTTGGGTGTTGGAGGGCAAGATTCCTTTAGCCCGTTGAAACAGACCGGCCACCGTCGTCTGCTCCGGAAAGCGTTGCACCAGGTAGGCAGGAACCCGGGCTATCTCGCCGTTCAGAGCATAATCGAGAACTGAGCAAGCAGCGTCGAGCATATCTTTCTCTTGGCGGGCACTAACAACGTCCAGACCATTCCACGTATTTGTTTCAAAGAACTTTTCAAAGCAGACTGTGAAGACGCCCCGGATCATGCCGGTAGCTTGTTCTGGCGACAGGTCCGGCGACGTGGCAGCGTTGCCATTCGGGCGTAAAATCGATTGCAAAATCCTGGCAGTCGAATCCGGCATCTCGTTGATGGAAAAAGCCATTCCATCCTCCATCATGCGGGATCCGGTCGAACGTTGGTAGAAAATTGGAATTTAAATAATAATAAAACACGAGCAAAACAGACGAGCAACACACGCGACTTTCACGCGCGTGAAGTTTTGGGGGATTCTGCCCTATATCACGTGACCTGGGAATCCAAGCTGCTTGACAGGCGCTGGTGTGGAGCTGTCATCTTCTGTCACAGAGGGAACACAAGTCTGTTATGTATGTACCATCAGAAAGACTATAGTATATAATGCTATGCGACAACGCACTTAAAAAAAAAAGAAAAAAAAGTCCACCCACACCTTGCTCTGTGTACAAGCTCTCAGTGCTGGTCCTCATCAACACATAAAATAAAAGAGAAATATAGTCGCTATCAATAAGTGAGCTATGGGTGTCTTATCTCTGTCTTTGAAATGTAAATGTTACCCTATGAGCAAATGGGCAAGATATCTTGTACAGTAATATGATCTTCAAACGCTGTTGCGTGAACATTGACTTTTCTAGGCCAAAAATCTACAAAATAGCAACATGCTTGGTTTTCAGCTCCAATTTTTAACAGTTGCATCTAAGAAAGGCCATACCCCTTAGGCATCAACTCTAATGTTTTTTCTTAAGACTGAAGCTCCGCACTATGGAACAAAAGGAAGAGGAATTACCCTAAAATGGCCTAATAACGTCCATTGTCACCTCACCCACAATTATAATTTGAATGAAGAATTAAACTGAGGGTTCTATTTCCAAAATTCACAGAGACATATTATATGTTTGATTGAAAAACTACATTATGAAAATGATGACAAAACTCGCCCTACTGTTCCTGGTAAGATTCTGTAAATATTTTCAGCTTTGGTTCCCATTTTTCTTTTTTAATGGGCTTGTTCAAGTTGGCCTGGGTCACATATTATGAACAAAATTGATGTTAAACTTCACCATTACCATCAAAAAAAAAGAAAAAAACTGTAAAAAGACAAATGGCAGCTTCCTGGAATGTTTCTGCGCACAAGAGAATTTATCTTCATCTCACCCCCAGACCTAGTACTAGTGAGGTATACAGGTTAAACATAATTTTTTACATTGACTTGAAGTATTTTAGGTTGCCTTCACTGTGTCTTTGAAGAGGGGTCCCAAATTTAAGGTCTCTCAAGAGTACAAAGGGGCTCCCTTTGAACTGTGCAGAGAACTCCCAAAATCAAAAGCGCTCCCCATGAAAACAATTTTTATAATTCACTAGAGACCAGGGTGTCTTTCCTTGCCTCACTGTTTTCAATGGGTGTAAGTAAAAAAAAAAAAGTTTGATGACTGCAAAAAAGGTAAAATCGGAGAAGAAACATATGTATAAGTTAACTGGAATAAGATCTGACCTTGAGAAAAAAGACACAGGAAAAGAACATAAACACTTGTCATTCATAGGGACATAGAGAAGAAACAAAACTAAGAGAAAGCCTGACTCCAACTATATAAAGCAAGTATAATTAGTAAAAAGGGTAAAAAAAAGGTTGGCCACATATGAAAAAGAGTATATGTAAAGCAGACCGTAGTGTCTGTGACAGGGCCAATAACACATTTCTTAGGACCATAACCTTCCACCAACTTTAACATATCATGTGTGATGCAATGTCCTTCTCAAGACTTGTAGAAATTGTCCAAAAATAATACAGCCACTGCATTTCCAATCAAAAAAATCCTTTTTGTCTGTTATTGTTGGCTGGTAGATCTGAATTTTATGATGAGTAAAAAAAAGGGGGGGGGATCTAAGAAAATCCCAATAAGTCATATGAGACTTCTAAGGACTAATAGATGTGTCAAAATTAAGTGACAGATTTTTTGACTTTTTGTATAGTACTTTTATGCATGACACCTTAATCTCAAAAAATAAAAAATAAAGAGTTGAAAAAAGGTTTGTATAATTTTAGTCCTGCTTTTTTTGACATTCCAAATTTTGACTTTAATATTTGATTTTCATATGATAATCATGTTTTATCAGTCATTGTTTACAAACCTAACAATAGTAAATAAAGTAATACATATATAGTGATAACAGAGAATACCCAAAAAATCTTACAGGTCTCAAAAATGGATCCTCAGGGTGCTTAGACTTTTTTTTTTTTCTTTTTTTTTTTTTAAAAAAAATCACCTCCTTCAGTCTTTTTCATACAGAATTTTAAGCCCTACAAATTTACATGTCCCTACAAATTTACATGTCCCTACAAATTGACATGTGCTATGTACATTTGGGGGTTTCAAACCTCACAGATCCGGACCCAGAAAGTGGTCCCAGAAGCACTTCCAGGAATATCTGCAGCTGTCCATAGGGTCTGTAAAGGTCTGTATGCCCTGTATGTAGTTCAAGATCTGAGTCTTGGAGCAGGTATTCCACACCAACACCAAACTTCAATCACACGCGGCGAGCCATGATAATCGGTGAGCAGCATCCCTCCCTCAGCCCTAACCTCCCTACTCTTGAGGTGATCCACTTCCACTAACACTGACCTGGGGCAGCAAGTCAGCAAGCACTCTTGAACAGTTATGCATGGAAGAGTGATTGATGAGAAAGAAATGGAAAGCTTGGATTGCAAAGAAATACATGATTTTGAAAGAAAACAAACAGAAAAGACAAAATAACATAACCCCAGACCCGTATGCTCTAACACTGAGGAGATCTGTCATTACTGAGTGATACAGGCTCATATAGGCCTCTTGGATATTCCTGAACACATTTTCTGGACACAAACTTGTGAGGTTTGAAACCCCTAAATTGACATCAACATTCCGGCAAGTTATGTACATAAAACACCAATTGAAACAATTTTCTATCTCTCAAATATATATTTAAACACAAATTACATAGAAAATTCTCAAAGTATGTAATGTTGCTATTTAACTTAATCATTTCTTGTTATCTTCCGATTGATTAATAACAACAAAAAAAAAGAGGGGAACTTGATATCTTATTTTATACTATCCCAAAAATCCTCAAAAAAAAAAAAGCTGATTTACAAAAAAAAAAAAAGTTCTGCTCAACAACGCTGAAATTGAAATGAGTGATGTATACAACGCTGTAAGCAGTTTTTTTTTTTTTGATTTTATATACAAAAAAAAAACAAAAAAAACAAAAACAAAGACAAAAGCAATAAGTTATTGCGTTCATTAACAAGTCAAGGACTGTCCATTACTAAGAACCAGTTTAACCTCTCTCTCTCTCTCTCTCCCATGAAAAAAAAATCAAAAATTGTATCAGTTTGGTACACAAACTTGTAAAAGAATGATCATATTCATGTGATCCTTATTAAAAACTTGTACGAAAAAAAAAGAAAAAAAAGGCGCGATGATAATGAGTAGAGAAAGGAGAGAGAGAGAGAGAAAAAACTTCGGTTCAATATAACACGAACAATATCTTCACTCCATTTCAAAAATTCTTTGATGGGGGCACTTGGTTTTGGGATGCCGGTACAAAGGGACGAGAAAGCGTCACACCTGTCGGACGTTCGCCACCGGTCGGGATTCCCGCTAAAGAAGACGGGGGTCCTAATGGGAAAGGCGCGTTACCAACTGGTGGGCCCGGTGGTGTGAGTGCTCCGGATGGGTTTGCCGTGTTGAATGCGGGGAAACCAGGTTGAGTAGGGCCTTGTCCGGGTTGGGTGACACCAGACTGCTGTGCAGGTTGTCCAGACTGTCCGGGCTGCGTTGAATTGGCTGGGCGGGAAACAGTGCGATCAATCGTAAAAACAGGAGAGAGCCACGCCTCCCAATCACCTTCGATTCCTGGATTACCGTTTATACGCATTACACTAGGAAGTTAAAAAAGTGATGATAAGAATCAAAGTAGTAACAGGTAAAAGATGATGACAATCCCTCACCGTAAAAGGATTTTATAATTTCCATCACGAACGTCGACAGCAGCTGAAATATTCGAAAACGGGTTAATCTTTCCATCCCAAACTACTGCCATCGTATCTGCTGCCCTGTTTAGCGCAAAGGAGTATGAATGATTTGATATGAGTAAGTTTCACGGAGGGAAAATACAAATGGTTTCGGAGCCAAATCACTTACGCCGTACGGCTGGAGAACGTAGCATTGGAATCGCTAATTCTACCTAGACTATGAACACCGCGAAATGAGGTGGAAGAGAGAGTTAAATTAATGAAAAGGTCCGCATTGAGTTCTTGTTTCGTGAACGTCGGAGGTGCGACTGCGTTGAGCGTCGCGTTACCATCGACTAAATCCATTTGCAGGAATGGAGAGCCCACTGGAACGCGGGAAAACCACATTAGCTAGCATTTTCAAACACTGTCTAGAGACAAGACTTACTCGCAAGACGGTATCGAAACACGGGCTTATCGTCTCCTTGCATACTGAACGGTCTGTCAACGGGCAACCGTGCGCTATTGGCAACACGTGGGACTTTATACATGGCAAATGGCGCCGTGTCCGCTCCGTAATCGATATCTGTGATAGAATCAAGTTTAGCAACATAATATTAGAGAAATCGGATGACAGGAAACGAAAAGAGTGTCTCACATTTCTGCTTCTTCAGCACACCGTATACACCGTAGTATGGTACGGTGTGACTTTCGCATTCAGCGTCAGTAGACTTCAAAATGAGAAATTCGTCAACCGATTTGGAACAAGTCTGCCATGATGCTTAGAGAAAAACATACCAAACGAATGAATCCGGAATAAATGGGCAAGACTCCTTCGTTCAAGCCCTTCGGGGGCGTGAATCTCAAGGTGACTTTGCGGGTAGCGCCCGGTCCAAGCTCAAAAGAACGGGACTCCGAGTCAAACTGGACTTCCGCCGGGGGGTGGCCCTCGATGGGAATAGCGGCAGTACTGACAAGGTAAGAGCCTGGCTTGAAGCTTGCAAGTGTTTCTGCCGGATGGTGATTGAGCTTGTAGGTGTATGTTTTCGACCCAGTGTTGGTGATGGTAAAGGACTGCACTCCGTCGAAGAATTGTAGATCCCTCAATGCTAGTGAGGATTTTGATACTAAGGTGTTTGTCATGGCTGCACAGTAGGCATTGAGAAGTCCGGCTCCTTGATGGATGGCAGCTGGAGGATATCGAAGTTGAGGAATGTTTTTTGGGGGAAGATACACAGTTAGATCGCACTCCCAGTACTCCATGTGAGACAATTCACGACTTACATTCTAATGCTTGCTTGTTATTTTTTGTTAGGACAAGCTGACTCGTGGTCGATAGAAGCGCTCTCATCTGAAAGACGTCCAAATGCTTGCGTCGGGCGCTAAGAACCAAGGCAACCACTCCAGCCACCTTGAAACGCGAGCGAGCAAACAAAAAATCAGTTTGGAATGCCATAGATATACAGGTATGTAGCAAAGTGATGCCTCACCTGCGGAGTGGCCATTGAGGATCCACTCATCGCTGACTGTATAAGATGTGGGAGCCATCAGCGGAAAAATCGGACAAGTTCCTCTTAGAAAGTTAAAAAGCTTACATAACTGCCTGAGGAAATGGGGACAGTGGCTGAGAGAGAGAGAAGAAAATGATCTGCGTAAGTCTGCATTCCAATAGTCGGTACAATTGGGACAACGGTCGACGTACATAACATGTTGCCGCCGACTCCAACTAAACTTGGCTGCATGTTCTTGAAGTCATAACTCGGACCGCTGAACAACGTGGATTGAAATGGGTCAAGATGCGTAAGGAAAGGACATTTGTTTAAAAGGCTGAGAAACACAACTTACTAATTTGAAGCATTGTTGACTATTCCTGAGTCAGTCGCGCCGGCTGTGCGAAGTTTGTATAAACATGTTGAGTCAGTGTGATACGTAATGCAATTGCGCACATTTTTTACAATGTTACGGTAACTCACCAAAGAGCTGAGGCGATTGTGGGAAGTCAAGTGTGAAACCCTTTGGATCAGCTGCAGCTTGTTGGGCCAAATATAATCCGTCTTCATGCGATATCGTCCCAAGCTCCATTCCCATTGGCTTACTTTCGAGCAAGATGACGTCTGCCGCGTCCTGGTATGTCAAAAGAGCAATCAGCTACCACTCTGAATTATGACATCAAGGGACTGGAAACGCAGGTTTTAAATAAAAGCAAGTTAGGCAAACGCACCATGTAGATCAATACCCGTTTCCCACCATGTTCAGCGACATTTTTCAACTTTTGCTGAAAGGGACAAGTACTGGCACCGTCGAAGCAATGTAGCTAACAAAATGAGCCTAATTTTTTTTTATCTATTTTTTTTTTTTCCAAGTTGGCTAAGAAATACTGACCCTCTCTTGATCAGTATGACAACATCCATCAGGCTAGGTGTCTGAGGCTCAAGTGTTGCACAGGCATCATCCTCAACAGTAGTGTTTGGGGAATTGACGTAGAGTTTGAGCTTCGAACCCGTCATTTTTCCGGCAGAATGATAGAAAAGCTGTTTGCCAGTGGACGTCGAGAAGCTCGTCACCACGCTGGTTGACGATTGTACCCAGCCAACCGAAATGACGCCTTCGGCAGCAGCTGGGCTTTCGGTGTAGAATACACCTTCCTATAAATAGAAAAATCGTACCAACAGTCAAAACTGGAGGTGAGGGTTCGAGTAAAAATAAATCAAATCTGCCGTACGTCGCCTTCATTACCAGTCGCGAGAACCACAATAACCCCTTTCTTGGCGAGAGAATTGACCGTGGTTGTAAGCACATCTCCTTCCGCTCCCCAACCACCAATCCCACCGACTGAAGCGGAGATGACTTGGGCTGATAAAGATAACAAAATCGAATCAGTCCCTCATGTCGTTAGTGAAGTGGAGCTTGTACACGAACCCCCATCTTTATACGCTCGGAGCAGCGCGCTGACCATAAGCGAAGAGGTTGAGCCGCCTCCCGCACATCCGAAAACTTGTAAGATGGTGAAAAACACAGGTCAGCATTCTATCACCGGAGCGCAGACGGTGTAGTCACGCAAATTTACCGCCTAACGACCAAAATAGAGGTATCAATATCATTTTCAAGTCCCCCCCCCCTTCAAGAAAACACGACAAGTAAATTGTGTTGGGTTGCTTACGGTACATTCCAAGCGTGCTGTTAGGACTTGCCCCAGTGAAACCAAAGCCGACATCAGATGCACCGATGATCCCCATCGTGTGGGTTCCGTGGAGCTGATAGAAAGAGATAGAGAATTAATTAGACGATCAGATTGTGACCCCCCCCTTCAAAAAAACATAAAATATACTTACTCCACACGGCGTACACGGGCTCGCCTTGGGTTGAGGAGGACTAATTCCGTTGTATGAGTCACCTACAAAGTCCCATCCAAAACTAATCTTTTTCCCCTCCCCAAAGCCTCCACCTAGAGCAGGATGCTCGCAGTCTACTCCACTATCGATGACCGCGACTTTGATACCTTTGAAAATTAAGTGCAAGAATAGAATTAATTATTATACACAAACGGACCCGTAAAAAAAAAAAAAAGCAGGATAGAGTCTTGGGGTCTTGACATAACTTGGGGTTTGAACAGGAGGAAATGGAAAAAAAAAAAAAGATACCTTGTCCAAAGATTCCTTGTTGGTGTAAGAGATTGATACGAGTCTGTATGTGAGGTCCAAAGTTGCCTGGTGTAGGTTTCGTCAAATTTCCGGTGATGATCTGTGGTTGACGTTGAGCTATTCTTGTGACAGGTGTTACTGCCTGTTTTTTTTTATTATTTTTTTAGACACCGTTAGGGTTAGTCAAGTTCTTGAACGAGATCTTTTTGGGGTAGATATTTTATTAAACATACCGTCACACCTGGGGTATTCCTGAGCAAATCCACATCGTCCGAATTTTTGAGCTCGAGGGTAGCCATTTTAATGATATCAGGTGCAGTTTTCCAATTATCTTGGGTAACTGTGTGATTAATTCCTTGGGCATTGAGACGTTGACAAAAGTCATCTAGCGCCAATTCCTGAATGAATTTCCAGTACACAATCACGGTCAGTCAAGTCCCACCAACTTTGGCTGCTACAAGTCAACCCAAGCGCTCGAACGATGTGAATGAAAGGTGAGCTCACATCTTGGTCGGGGGCGTCGTATTGTACCATGTATTCGTTACATTGAAGATGTGGTACCTCCGTTGCAACACTAACGAGCGGCTGCCGCAAGAACTGAAGTGAAAAGAGGGTAAGACGGACGCATGTGAAGAATAGATTTCGAGGAGCCATGATGAACAGCTTCGCTGGATTTGTTTCCGGAATTAAATGAGAGTAGAGCGGAGTGGTGCGTATTGCAACCAACGCGATGTAGACTATATAAACAAGGACGAGGCCTTGTTGGGCCTATATGATAACGAGCGTCAGAGCCAAGGACAAGAAGAGAAGGAGATGGGTTGCTAGCGGTGATTGGTTGGAAGGGAAGGCAGAGAGATGTTATGGTGATGAAAACCAAAGGGGGAAGAAACGCTGTCCATTTGATTTGCAAATAAGTTTTATTGCGTGCGAAAGCTTGAGTTGCGCTCTCACCCTGCGCACAATGGTCGTCGTCTCGGTGTGGTGAGATGAGAAGGATTGATGAAAATAATCATCGTCGAGTTTTGGCAAGTCACCACCACCTGTCCAATTCCTCTCCCCTTCCCAGGCTCCAGCTCGCCCTCGGCCGGGACAACGAGCTTTCCAGCCTTTCATCCTGTCAAGTGTGCCCTGTTTGATGCGAAATCTTACGAGAAAAAAAAAAGCCTCAAGTCTCTTTAAATAGGATCACTTCTCATGAGAACTTGCCATTATCTCCAACGAGCTTTTGACTGATCCACAGAAATTCCGAGTATTGTACTCAATTGATTTGGCTCGAGCTTAAGTTATAATAGTCAGAAGACTTAAGGACCCCCTTGTCTTGAGGGTGATTCCAATGCCATAATGACTCGTTAAATGAAGCCCGAGAGATGCTCGGTTCAAAGTATCTGTACCATAGAAAAAAGCAGGCGATAAAGAAGCGCGAGGTTTTGAGATTGAGCGCGTTTATCGTCAAAAAAAAATCGGTCGCAGAGGGAGAAATTATTTGATGAAGGCGAACCGAATTCAAGCCAGACGTGAAAAAGATTAAAAAGTCCAAAGCTCGAAAGTAAACACTTTTCGAGCAGAGCGCACACAGACACACACATGAAACCTCATCAATGACTGAGAACGCCTTTTTATATGTATACTGTGCTTAAATCAACATCGATCCCTCTATAATCTTGAACAATCTAAGTAATCTTCCAATCATTCACCGAAAAAGAACAAAGGACTCGTGCAATATATAATAAAGCTAAACTTTGCAAGCAAAAAAAAGACTCAAAACCCCACCCACACTTCAATCTGATCATCATCCCTTACTCAAAAAAAAAACAAAACAGAAAGAACGACCAAAATAAAATAAATCGAGGTTTATAACAAAGCAGAGTGAGAAAAATAAAATAAAGCAAGGTGATGACTGTCTGGAATTAAAGATTTCTACTTTACTGACCAGAGTAGAGACTAATAGGCTTTTATTTTCTTCAAAAACACCAAAAAGAATCAAGCAAATAATACGATACACGAACGCAACGCTCGAAGTGAAGTATAGCTCTCAAAAAAAAAAAGAGAAAAAAAAAAAATAAGAGCGATGATGTATTAAACTTCATGACCACCACCGCCTTCGCCATTACCTCCTTCTTGTGTGCTCACGCTAGCTTTCCTCGAATGTAAAGGAGCCCCGCCTGTAGCACTTGATTTACCTACCCCACCTATGCCCGCAGATGTCGCACCTCGCGCTTCCTTAACAAGAAGTCTACTAAAGAAGCTAGCAAGGACCTCTTTTTCTGCTGGTGCACCTGGTCCTTGGCCTGAGTCTGAACGAGAGAGAGCGGAAGATGATGAAGGTACGAGTTTTGATGAGCTATGAGTTGTGAAGGAAGGACGAGGGGAACGTGGGGATTGAGTTGAGGCGGAAGCTTGTTGCTGTTGCTGCTGAAGGTGGAGAAGCTCGACAGGTGAAAGGGATGAAGCTGCAGAGCGACCACCGGAGTGTTCCTAATCATCAAACAGAGCATCAAAAAGGACACATGTCAGTATCATTCAAACATTGAGACCAAAAAAAAGGAAAAAGCCACGTACGCGTATGGAGAGCTTGTTAAGTCGAGCATTCATTTCCTCTTCCACATTTGCTACACTCAATGATGAGGAAGATCCAGGTGGGAGTCCATTCTTATCCGAGAGTAGAGCTCCATTAGCAAACTTAGCAGCAACTTGTTGAGCAGAATGTCCCTTGGTGCTCATTTGAAAATGACTCCTAGGATCTAGGTCGCGCTCTTTCTTGATCTGATCGTACTTGGCCTTCAGAAAGTTCTGCTCTGACGTCACCGTTACTCGATCATGTGAGCTAAAAGACTAAAACCGTTCATCCACCTCAATAAGTTGGACTCGTTTCACAAGGTGGAACACTCTACTCGGGGTTACTTACCGGCATATCGTCATCTGGTTCCCCAATCATATCTTCCCACAACTTGCAAGCGCTCACAATCTTCCGACCTTCGCTATCCCATCCAACATCTTCAGCTCCAGCCGCATTCTTAGCCGGTGAGCCTTCAGGTCCAGTTAGCGCCTTCCGATGTTTTTCAAGATCGAGTAACCAACCGTTACCGACAACAGCCGGATTAAAACCATCCCGTAAAATTTTAATCTTTCCCCAACTATCCCATCCCATCGGTATCAATACCTCGTCTCGATCGATTACGTTAGCCTTATAGGGAAATGGGAAAAGTCTTGAACTACCTGTTGCTACCACACCACCTGTTGTTGTAGTCGAAACAAGTTGTCCAAAAAGTCGATGAAGGACGTATGACCTTAGTCTACCGATGGTCTCTGGTTTACGTTCAGATGTAAAGAAGAGCGCGCCACCGAACCTAAGACAAATAGATCGTAGAACTTGTTGTATAAAATCGAATTGTTCCTCCTTAAAATCTTTCTCCTTCTCTAATGTATCAATCTGATCTGCTTTCGTACATACTACTACTACACCTACACCTGGGTTCTCTGTTAATGTACCTGGAGGTAGAGGAATCTCGAGGTGAATGGAAGTATTATTGGCATCTGCGTAATCGGCTGGACTTGGACTTGCAGCTGGTTCGACGTAAGATCGATAGTGGGTCTCGAGTGCTTCTTTGGCTTCTTCAACTACAAACTCGCCTCGGTCTCCTCCCCCTCCCCCTCCTCCTCCGCCACCGTGGTCAGGTGGCTTTCCACTCTGCTTGATCGCATCGATCACTGATTGAATCAGTGCCATCCATCTAACTAGCGAAGTTAAAAGCGAGTGAGGATGTGTGAAAGGAATGAGGACCATGATCAAAGACTAAACAAAGCAAAACAGAAGATTTTTCCCAAGAAGATTAGTATCACGTGATCGAAAGGGTTAAGGGTGGTCGGATTAATCAGACAAAATGGACATTTTGTCGCTGCGGTCAGAAAAATACCTCTTTGAGTGATTCTGGGTTAAGGATGAGTGGGAGTAAGCTAGAGTAAGGAGGTGATGATAGTGGTATCTGATGAATCGAAAGTCGAGCCAGTGCCTCTGTTTGTTGTTTAATTTTGATTATAAAATCGAGTCAGGAAACATGAGCCGTAGTGAGTGGTATTTGAGAAAGCTCACCATCGTCACCATCATCACCAATGTCCACTGTCGTATAGCTCGTCCCAATGTCCACGTCATCTGCGTCTCGGAGCACAGGTGTGGGCAAAGGTACGGTGATGGGTACGCCGTTGATTGGAATGGGCGGTGGGGTGGTGGCTGAAAGATAGGAGACGAGGGTAGATTTGCCAGTATTACGATCACCTGAAATCGAGACCAGACCACCTTAATTTTGTAAGCTAGTGTCTCAAAGTGGAGGTAGACGGATGTGAAAAGATTTAAAGCTGACCGAGAACCAGTAATTTGCGTGTGGGAAGATTACCCTTTTCACGGTTATTAGAGACGCTATCGAGTATACTACTCCAAAGGTTACCCTCGCCAGGGAGTAGTTGGTCATAATTTGCTTTGTTCTTATCAAAAGAAGGAGTGGATGAGCTGGCGCCGATGCCGATGCCATTGGGAGTGGAGGGGGATATCATGTCGGTTGAAGTGTCGACGTGAGGGTGAGTTGTAGTGGTAGTTGATGTAGGGGACAGTGGTGGTGGTGGTGGTGGTGGTGGTGTGTACAATTTTAAAAGTCGAGGTGCCAATTTGTAATTCTTGTATTGACTGATAAATACTGTACCACAAAAAAAATAAAAATAAAAAATACCCTATCCATCACTCTTTTTATCACCCTTCTCACTAATACACCACTGCCTTCTCCTTCCATATCTCTCCACAGACACTACCATAACTGAAAGGGTTTCTCTCAAGCAAGTGACCAAGGACATCATATTATTTAGATTTATCTATAATCAAAATCTTCTATTCAATATACCTCGGACTTGAATGTGGCTTGAGCACACAAACTCAATCAGCATTACACAGATAAACGGTAAACAAACCTGCAAAAGAACTGTCTGACATCCGGAATAGATTCCGAGAAGGATCCGGGAAAATTTTTCCACTCACCCCCTGGTGAGCAGAATCATTGGACCCTGTGATTGAGAGTATTCCAAAAGACTTTGAAAAACAATTGAAAGCTGGTCTTCAAAAAAAAGGGGCCCATTGCTAGACTTT
>AWVX01012858.1:0-14438 GCA_000500245.1 Cronartium ribicola 11-2
TTGGTTCAGCTGGAGTTCTTTTGCCCAAGAATGGGTGAATTTGAAGTTACCCAAATTCATTTAAATGGATGTGTATCACCTTGGAATGGTGTTGGTGATGATTGGAAAGCTTTTCTGGAGGTGAAAAACTTTGTCAAACTTGATTGAGGGGCCGACTAGATCAGGCTGGACCATGCTGCTGATCTGCACCAATCTTATTGGTAAAAGACCGATGATACTGTAATTACTTTTCTTTGGTGTTTCACCAAAGGATCTGTATGACACAGGTGGAGGTTTTTGCAATGTGGGAGAACCAAAATCATGTTTTAGTGGCTTTTGGGTGCTCAACAATGCACCACAAACAAAATATGACTTTGGTGCAAAATGAACATTGATGATCACCTGAACTATTTTGTTGATAGCCAGAGTCAATATAGTCTTTATCTTTACTCATAAAAAGACACATCACATCCTAGATCTCTGTTTGTGGCTTTTAACCTATTGACAAACTTTTAAACAGGAATACTACTTATACTCACCAAAATTCTGGATTCCATGTAGAATATATTCACTCTTTTTCCATACAGTAAGCTTGCTTTTCCAGAACCTTGACAACAAGAAGGGGTTGGCCAAGATTTTTCACATTTTACAGTACCTTTCCTGTCAGGATAATCAATGTGTTGTGAGATGATGTTAGAAAATAAATGACTAAACTTGGAATCTTGCTACCAACTTCCCCCAAGGATTTCCTGGATGTTAACGGTACTGTTTACTGTATGTAATTAACTGTGCACCTGTTAGTCTTGAGATACTCTTGTTTCCTTAGATAATGGCATGGATTACAGTTTATATTTTCCTGAAAGTTCATTTCTGTCATCTTTAAATTCACTCTCAGTCTTGTTCACTTTTTATGCAAGCAAGATCTTATTCAATCTGTATGTATTGGCATGGTCTTATATGTAGTTATATCTTGATGTGTATGTAGCTTTGTGAGACCAAACATGTTCCCTTTTCCTTGATCAAAACACATTACATAGCCCATGGTGTAATGGTCAACACTCATTCTATGCTTCCAGGATTTAAGCATGACAAGGGCTAGAGCTCTAGCCATAGCACATGGCTGAAGTCAAAACTTGGTGTCATTGGCAATAGAGGACACCTGACAAATTCTCAAAACATTTTGGAGGGTTCTGTTTTTGCTGGATGGCAAGAATACCAAGGTGCAGGGCTTATATCCTTCCAATGGGCAGGAAGCTATGCACAAGAGAGCCTCAGCAGGTACATTCTTTACTGAATCCAAGTATCTGTACCTGATACTGTGGCATTGGGGATTGAAAAATATGGGTGTGGTTCAAGAGTCCCCTAAGAGTCTTGTCACAGGTATACAGTAATGCCTGTTCAAACATGAGCTGGCTGTGTAGATACTAGTCTGGTAGATGTACCCACTCAGCTGAAGTAAGGTCAATATTATAAGTACACTTCCAGCACAAGAGTCTTGGATCACACAATTCAAGTTAAACTTGGATAGAAAGCATTGGCTGTGAAGAAAAGGTAGAATGAAAACCTTGGGTGCTTCCAATCTAAAGTTTCTCATTCAAGAAGTAACTGAATCTTTGCTATAAAACTTTGATAAATTATAACAGCTTAGACTTTCAAAACGTGTACACAAGAATCCCCTTTTGGATATTCTAGGGACTTGGGGGAGATAAAAATTGTTTCCAAAGGAAATGTACAAAAGTATACTCTGAGGACCAAATTCAGCACCAATAGGCCCTTGAGTCATTCCTTGTGTAGAAAAGTGATGAGACTGATGCCAGAAAAATGACAGGAAATTCTTCTTGATTACAAAAAAAGCTTTGAGCAGATTGAGATCAAAGAATCCATCCTTCTTCTATTGATTGGTCCTTCCATCCTTCCCCCAACTCCTCTTCACACTCAACAATTAGTCTCTCAACATTAGGAGGCTGGAAATATCTTCTGTGATTCAGTGGGAAGATAAAGCAAAAATCTATCCACGACTAAATCTAGCCTCCTACCTTGGCAAAGGCGCGTCCAGCTCATGTGACATGAGCTGGGGGGAGCTGAAGCTCGGTCAAGTCTAAGTTTTCTGCCTTCACTAAAACCATTTTTACCCGCAGTTGTTTACATCCCGATTGGCTGCGGAGAGAAATCTGTACCTGTATTGGTTTTTGTTCTGTTGATGTCAAAACAGCCAACCTTCGTCCTCAACAGCAAGTCCTTCCAGACCTTTACAATATTTTCAACTACATGGCTCAACTAGATACAAAAAAGCGGAAGAAGGAAGGGAAAGAAGATGAAGGATCGGATACAGAGATGATTGACGAGGTCAGTGACCAAACCCTCCAGTTCGAAATCACGCGAGCCGTGGGCGCAAAGTGATGAATAAAACCTGTGGTTGTCCTTTCAGACCATCGATGTTACCTTCGAGTTTTGTGACCTCAATCCCATCGACTACCACGCATTAAAACACCTCATCTCTCAACTCCTTTGCATCAACGCACCCAACTCATCGGTGGAGCCCGTTTCAACAAATCAACCTACACCCATTTTCCCATCTAAAGCTCAGCTCAAGCCGGTTCCAAAGGACATAGACGTTGGTGAACTTACAGATATCTTATTAAGCGAACAGAAAGAATGGATTGGTGGTACAGTAAAATGTGATGATGAGAGTAGTGATCCATATGCATTTGCCAGTGTCTTGGACATGAGAGCCTATCAAGTACGCGATTTCAATTTCAGTGAAGTCTCCTCTCGTCCGTCACGTTCCAAAGAAAGAAAAAAAAAGGATGATGCTCTTTACTCATATCTCCTTGTCCATCTCCATCTCCATCATATCAAAAAAAAAAAAAATCTTCACAGGCCAAACCCTCGGTCTCTTCGCTGACTTCATACTTATTGTCATCTCTCGCCTCCAACACATCATGTACCGAATCACAAGATTTACTGGCCACATTGAACAAATCATTGAAGCCAGATGGAAAAGGTGTCGGATTACTATTAAGCGAGCGCTTGATCAATATGCCTGTTCAAGTCATGCCACAACTATTGTCTCAGATCGGCAGCGAAATCCGGCATGCACAATCAAAGGTTTTCTACAATCTAATCATCTCACTCCGAATATATAGTTGAGTTCCCGAATACTGAATCCCAGGTTTCTTGACATTCCATTCTTGTATTGTAGAATGCACCCGGCTTTGCTTATGATAAGCTTTTGATCCCGTCTCGGGTATTTTTCACACCCGCCGAAAGTCAAGAGGCAGATCAAATCAATCCAAGCTTTGATCCGATCGAACCTTCTCAACAACAAAATCTCAAAGTGAAGAAGAATAAACTGGACAAATTATCAGAAGGAGTCGAGAGGTGTCTTTATCACCCTGAAGATCACATCCTTTCTCAAGTTCAGTTTCACTTACCTCTCCTTTAAAATTTCTATATCGGTTCTGATCTCATTCTACGCGTCTTTTTTTTTTTTTTTCACATTCCATAGTTTGCTTCACACACCGTTCATTTCAACTTGCCCGTGAACGAAGGGGAGACAGCAACAAAGACGGCTGACGCGCCGGCTTTTGGTGTTAAACAGGAGGGTAGATTGATGTTGATAGATTTATCTAAATGGGATCAAATGATCCTTAATCTAATGACATATATTGGTGTACAAGCCTAGTTATTTCATTTCTTCAGTCTCGCGTCCTCTTTCTAAAGGCCCCTTATACTACTTCTCACATGAAGTGTATGACAGTTTACAACACGGGGCCGTCAGAAATATCGAACTATATCCTAACAGGACCAAATTGGATTGACTTTTACTGGATTGCCCTGTGAAAACTTGATAGGATGGGCAGGAAGAGGCAGCAGACTGGGATAGACCAAAAGTTGTAGGGAGCCAATAATGTGGGGATGGAGTGACCCATGACCATCGGTAATTTCCAACACCTTGCCCTTCACCACATCTTTTTTGAATAAATGAGGGAAACCATCTCAGACCTCATTTGATTTAATTTATGGCACACCCGCTTACCCGGTCCGAAGTTCAACTTGAGTTGCCTTCGACGCACTCGCGTCAACCCCCTCGAGAAGGTTAAAGATGACAAAGTGACGGATGATAAAGGCAGATCAAGCAAAGTTGCACGTCCTCACTCTGCCAACCCAGGCTTGTAGCGAGACTTTGAAAGACTGTAATCTCTTCCATCAAAAATGCACCATCATGGGTTCAAGGATTTCAAGTTTCCTGAACAAATTCGTCAAGTTGAAGGAAACCCCGTGTGGCAGTGTGACCTTAAACAGACATGAATTATCTGACACTTCATCAAGCACATCTCCATCGCCGGCAAGATATCTCGTATTTGTTTCTGAAGATGAGTTGCGGCGACGCTCGACAGCCTTAGCTTTGTTCGATACCTCAAGGCCTACTTTCACTGAATACCTCGCGATGCTCAAGTGCTTGAAGCCGGTCATTGGCCAATAAAACGGGTCAGTCGGCTCAGCGCGGGTGTCTTGGGTCAATGTCCCCCTGCCCCTTGCGATGTCGGCCTTCGATCTGCCGGAGTGCGTGTGTATGGTTTTGTGACTCGGGCGCGTTGGCTGTGGATTTTCCACTTGACATACAACTCAGTAAGGAGGTAATTGACCTTGGCTTTCATCTGCTCGTTGAGCATTTGAGGGTCGGTCAATGAGTTGCGCTACGAAAACTTCAAAAAAAGGTCGAGGATCACCAAATTGTAAGGGACATTACATTTTTAACGTGTTCCGCTCATGATGGCGTTTACTGGACTGGATCGGTAGGGGTAAGTTTCGTGCCTGATCGTGCCCTGATGAGGCCTCGGTCAATCCATTTGACGCGATCCTTGTTATTCTCACGGGTTTTCAAAACTGCACTCGAGCACCTCTCCTCGTCCTCCCCATTCCAGTTTGACCTCTTGATTTTACACCCTCGACTATTTCGAATGCTTTACCTTACCTCGGACCAACTTCCGGTCTGTGAGTCACAACTTCCACCTTCTGATCTGATAATGATGATGAGTCTCTGCGTTTCTGTGAGGACCTGGAGACTGACAGCTGCGTCACATCTCAGTCCTTCCACTCGGACTGATAGGCTGCTATCGATACTTGTGGTACATTATCCGCTTATTGGCCAGTGTGTGCTATAGACCTATTCCCATTCCCGAACACCCAACATACTACGCCGACGAGGATGTAACCGTAAGATTGTGACCCTCCCAGAGATCGACAAGAGACAGGCAGGGACTGAGGACCACCTTCATTTTCCATGTCGCCATTGGTTCGCTGTGGTGCTTGAATTGATCCACCTCTCAGATCATCGTACCGACCATCGACGCCGATGACTCATTCGCCGATGCCGCTCGGTCGTGGCTCGCAAATAATCCGAGGGAGATCATTATTGTCACTGAAACTTCAGTAGCCGCTGCGCTGGAGAAACTTGCAATAGAAGTCGATGGTCCTCCGGTCGATCCCGAACTACGGGATGCTTTTCCACATACTGTCCGCCTTCCTGCGCCCTCCACAGGTGGCTCATCAGCCGCTGAACCCGAGAAGACAAAAAAGGGTCGGATCAGGGTCATCACGGTACCCAAGGCCAACAAACGGCTTCAGATGGCAGCTGGGATTCAAGAAACTCGGACTGACCTCATCGTCTTTGCCGATGATGATGCACTTTGGCCTAAGACGCTTCTGGCGTCAGTTTTAGCATGTTTCGAAGATCAATCAATCGGAGGCGTGGGAACCTCACAAGTTGTCAAACCGTGTAATCCATCAGGAAAATTAACCGTCTGGGAAACTCTTGCTGCTTTTCGATTAACGATTCGGAATATTGAAATCTCTGCCTCAACTCATATCGATGGTGGTATCCCATGTTTATCAGGAAGAACGGCAGCCTACCGAACGATGATACTCAAAGATGCCGATTTTATTCATGGTTTCACTCATGATTTTTGGAGAGGTCAATATCATCTCAATTCGGGTGATGATAAATTCCTAACGCGTTGGATGGTCAGTCATGGTTGGAGAACATATGCCCAGTGCTGTCCGGAGGCCGAGCTACAGAGCACAATGAAGCCTGATTGGAGATTTTTGAAGCAAGTCTTGCGATGGACGAGAAATACGTGGCGGAGTGATATGAGAAGCATGTTCATGGAGAGACATGTGTGGAGGAGTCATCCGTATGTCGCGTTCACGATGATTGATAAATGTATCAAGTAAGTCGACTATTGCTTGCCCTTCGGTCTTGATTGCAGAGGTCGTTAACTGAACCTGAGCTGGGGTCCTATCCATTGATTTCAATGTCGTTAGTCCCTTCACGCTGCTCGCTGGTCCTTGCCTCGTCCTCTATCTGATGATCCGCTCTTCAGCCGGAAACGCTCCCAACGGGTTCCATCTTCCGGCATGGAACATCATTTTCTCCTACCTTGGCTGGCTCTTGCTCACTCGAACGCTGAAGCTCATCCCGCACTTCTATAGAAGGCCACGAGATATTGTCTATATCCCGGTTTGGCTCTTATTTGGTTATTACTTTGCGGTCATGAAGCTCTATGCTCTGCTCACCTTACATGTGACAGGGTGGGGTACAAGAGAGGGGATAGATGATCCTACTGCAGCCACCGCTGCGGCTGAGAGTCAACAGAAGGAAAGGGAGCTCGCCAATCGGGCTCAGAATCAACAGAGTCCATCGCACCGCCTTGGATATTTTGAAGATCAACATCTTGAAAGTTTTGATTATCCCAATCAACCTCAAGAGCTCGATTATTCGCCACGTTATAATGAGCAATACGCACACGAGGAGGATATTCATGAGGATACTTACCACCGTTCAGAACCCGAGCATCTTCCATCCAGAGAACTGGTCTCAGAACCCATTGGACACCATTCAAGCTACCAGCTAGCCATCTCACCGTTCAAACGTTTACCCAACCCTTTCTCTCCACCCAATCCAAGTAGAATGATAGATGATCAAGCTACCAACCGTACACGACCCGATCATGATCATTATCAATCACCTCTGTTTGGTTCTGAACCTCATTTGGATTTATCTATTTATGAGACATCTAAAGAGTTCATTCGACCATCATCAGCTGTACCCAAGAAAGAGGGAAAATATATCCAAGCTGGCTTGCCAGATCCTAGAGTTGAGATTTCCATCACATCACCTGATTTACGAAGACGGAGATATATTTATTAGTGATGATGATCAGGTTGTGAGGTCTGAAAAAAAGGTAATTCTTTTTTTTTTTTTTTTTATCTTTCATTACTCTTTGTTTGAGATTTGATCTGTTGCTATTACTTTAGTTTACTTTTATCTATATATATGCTCTCATATTTTTTATTTTTTTTTTGTAACATGGATACATAATTGAGCTTGATTTGTTGATACGTTTATCTGTCTGACTGAGTTGCGTTTAATTGTAATTTTGAAAAGTCAACTTCATTGACGTGTTTTCCTAAGAAGATTACATAAATATAGATTTTTTTAGGAAGCTAGTCATTCAATAACTTTTCAGAAGGACAATGGTTGGTTGGTACATTTAATAGTCCTAAAACCCAAGTACCAAACAAAAAGGAAAAGTTGATATGGTGTATTATTTTTTTTTAAAAAAAAGTATGAAATTCTAACGGCCTCGATGTGTATGGTTATCTTTTCCAAGAAATTAATGAAAAGGATAATATAGTACAATAAGAGGTTTGGTACAGTATGTTTGTGAAATGAAATGTATTGTGATGAATAGTTTAACGATGTACATAGTATGAAATGAGGGGAAAAAAGCTTCATCAACGTTATTCGGAGGTTACTGACTGCCTCACATGTCTGATTCCAAGTATGTAACTCCTTTTTTTTTTTTTTTTTTTCGATATTGTTGTAAGTATGTACCTGATCCGATAAGCTGGGGTGGCTTGAAGTGACATCATATAGGCACATGATGTTAGCATACGAAAGGGGAATTTTTAGATATGATGAGATATTCTGAGGTGGTGGAAGTCAAGTTGAAAAGAATTGGTTAGGTAGGTAGGTACTGAAGGACGATGATCAGGATGAAGCTTTTGTGTTTTTGAGTCCAAGCTGGAGTGACTGAGTGCTAGAGGTAGAATATGATTATAGATAAATGGTGTTTGATGGTGTTTGATATAGTTTGATATAGTTTGATATAGTTTGATATAGTTTGATGGTGTTTAATGGTGTTTAATGTTGTTTAATGGTGTTTAATGTTGTTTAATGTTGTTTAATGTTGTTTGGTGTTGTTTAATGTTGTTTGATGTATGTGGGGAATCGAAAAGAAAAGCGAATGAACGGACTGACCAAATCGATTCACACAGGTCCAAATGAGTGAGTGAGTGAGGTGAGAGTGGGAATTCTTTGTACTTGTATGTAAGCCATGAGCTCAGTTCTTCATCGTTCGAACACGATGACCACCACCACTGCCCATGAAATGTCGGATGATCCACTGCAACCCATCTCACTCACACTCACCGGGTCAGATGAGGATGAGGATGAGGATGAGGATGAGGATGAGGATGAGGATGAGGATAGGCAGTTGGGGATCAGCCCAGGCCACTCCATCCTCATTCACTGCCAAAACTCGAGTTCGACCGTCTCAACCTCAACCTTGATCCTTTCTTCTCCTTCTGCGCTCTCATCCGACTCGAATCCATCTGGCATCCGCACCAAGGCAAGTAAAGTACTTAGTAGCTAAGTACTTACCGCTAGGCTTAGAGACCCAAGCTGACCTTCTTTTCACTGTCTATCCCGGGAACCCCTCTCAACATCATCATCATCACTCGTAACTCCTTCGATGATTGAACCATGTCACTCATTCCCAACTCGATTGAACCCCATCGACAGCTTCCCAACCTCACACCACCTCGTATTCAAACCCCAGACTTGGGCAATCCATTCTTGATCGCATCTCCTTCACCATCTTGGAACCTCAGCTCAAGCGCTTCGACCGGCAACCACCATGTCAAGACGTCGCTTCACCAAATCATCTCAAACACCCATCCATCTACCTCCCCAAACCATTCTACGCTGCCTGTTCTTCCTCGAACAAACCTGAACGCGGCTCTACCCCTGCTCACGACCACAACTACCCGTCCTTCTACCTCAAAGCTCGAGTTGACCGAACACCGACACCATCCGCCTTCGTCATCAACTCCCCTTCAACCCAACCTCATCTCACATTCACCTCACCATCACCCCACCGCCACCTCCACCCAACCATTTCCTTCCGTTCATCCTCCCTCTCTCCTCAAGCACATCCCTCCAGACACACCTCCAGCTCAAGCTCCCTCCATCCCCCACTCCTCTACCCAAATCGCCCCTCCCGATCCTTCCTCGACTGATCACGCCCCTTCCTCGCCTGTCTCTCCCAACATGACTCCTGCTCAAAAAATCGCTCGTGAAGTCCGCCGCTCCTTCTCTCTCGCTCAAGCTCCAACCCCGATCCCTGTCGGCTACCAAAACTCAGTGGTCGAACGTCCATCTAATCAACCCTCTCCTCTTGGTCAACCCCCTCATCCGTCTCCCTTGGTCGTCCCACCATCGGAATCCGATCCGAGTAGCCAGGGCCTCACCCCTGCTCAAGCAGTTGCTCATCAAGCACGTCTCATGGCCTCAACGCTTCCTAACACCACCTCTTCCGATCCTACATCAACAGCCATCTCAAGTATCCCACTAACACCTAATCCTATTCACTCTAATCCCTCACTGGCTCCCCTCAATCACACTCCCTCAGAACCACCCCCATCAACTTCAAAACTGAAACTCAAAAAGTCGCCTTCGAAACCCGATCCCAAACTCTCCCTCACCAGCTCTGCCGTTAACACCACTCCCGAACCCCCCTTTCGGGTAATTTCGGGCAGGAAAGGTCATCCGGGAGACGGAAAGGACAAGACTGCTGTTGCTCGTCTACTCGATCATGGTCTCGTTAGCGTACCCTCCTCTCTCTCTGGTTCTTCATCTGACTTGAGAGCAGAGATTCATGATGCATTCTTCCCTTTGCACACACCTATTCTAGAATTCGGAAAAACCCATCGAACCCAAAGTGGTCAAGACGGGCTCTAGTGTCTTGTCCAAACTCTCCCTGGTCCGTAATCCCCCACACCCTTGGCTTGATGCTCAATCTCCTCAAGCACAGTTCTCATCCACCAAAAACTCAAAATCACTTTCTTTCTTTTTTTTAAAAAAAAAAAACTCTCATTGCTCAAGCTGATTCAATCTTATATTTCACCCCATTCACTCAGCACGCTTCCGGGTCTCATCCACCCTTACCATCAAGCCCAAAGGCTACCCTTTTCCCTGGCTCAACCGGAACACTTCCATCAGTTCAGGTGGTCGAACCCAGTCCATCACCCATCAGACCTGGCACTACAACCCTTGCCCCTTTGCCAGTCTCACCTAGTCCTCTCGCCCCCCTCACGCTCTCATCGGGGTCTGCTAATTCACCACTCATCCCACTTGCCGTTTTCCCGACCTATAACAACCATGAAGAGGATGAGACAGCTTCGACGGATTTCACAGATCAAGATGGAATGGATGAAGAGGAAGAGAGTGAAGAAGAAGAAGAGGAAGATTATGACTCGAACCCACTCTATATCGTGCTCTCCACCAGTCCCTCGCCCAGGCTCAAGGATGCCTACGATTCTGCAAAGCTAGTGTTGCTACCGACTCGTCGTGCGTTACCGCTCGATATGCCACGCAAGTTACCGGATCCGAGCCTAGAGTTTGAGTCCGAATGGGAGCAATGGATCGCTGCTCATACGTTCGTGGCTGCTGGAACAGAGCCTGGAGGTTCGGTTCCGAAGGAAGTCGGCAAAGGCACAGTAGAGTGGGTCGGGTTTTGTAAATCCGGTGATCGACGCGTTAATCTCTCGCTCAAGCCTGGTACCGGTATCGCCGAAGTCAGGCTGACGATGGTCAGGCCAGGTCCCCCTCCAACCGCGCTCCCCAAACAACCACCGCCCCTCACATCTGGGCCAGCGACGAAAAACCTTGATCCAGACTTTTCCCCGTCTGCAGTCCCTAGGCCCGCTTCCGAACTCGATCCACACCGGACCATCCGCGCCAAGCCAGTCGAGAATCACCAACCAGCTCTAGCTGATGCGCATCATCCACCGGTACCAGTCTCGAACCGGTTCTCGAAATCTTCTGCTATCACCACCTCTGACCTTACCCATCCTTCATGTTCATCATCTGTTCCTCGTTCCGACATTCTCCGCTCGCCCTCGACCGCTACCGAATCTTCGATGGCTTTCACTCAAACCTCTTCTGCTGTCTCACGTACTTCCTCAGAGGGTTGGTCTGACATACCTACCACTCCTCCTCCACTTTTGCACGTTTTATCTGACTCCCAACCTTCACCACAAGCACCACCACTACTACCCATGCTGGAGACGGTGACCAGGGTACATCATGCGAAGATCATCTCGGAAGAAACAATGTATCGCTCACCACCTCGTCAGCCTTTACAAGCTACACCAACACAATCACCACCAACCCCACCCCCAACAGTAGTACTTGAATCAGCATTATCAGGATCAAAAGCTAAAAAAGGAAAAGAGGTAGAACAAAGATTAAGGTTTAAAGCACCTAAATGGCTTAGACCAGGAGCAGCACAAAAGGAGAAAGAGAAAGAAAAGGAAAGGAAAGAGAAGGCACTAGCATTAGCACGAGAAAGGGAAAGGGAAAGGTTAAGGTTATTAGAAGGAGAAGGTGGTGGAGGATTAGAGAGAGTTAGGTTAATAAGTTTAAAAGGACCTGTGATTGCAAGATGGTGGCAAAAAGAAGAAACAGAAATGGATCAAGAGATACAAGATAAATCTGTACCATTTCCAACTACTTTGGCTCGTACACCTACACCTGCTTCACCTGGTTCAAGTTTATGTTTAAGTTTGAGTAGAAAATCAACTTATAGTAGTTCATTAAGGATGGCAAGAAGATCTAGTAGCAAAGATTCTGAGAATACTAAAAAAGAATCTAGTTGTGGTGGTAGCTCTAGACGTAGATCTAGAAGGATGCCATCTGGACTCTCAATTCTTAGACATGGTACTGGTTCTACTAGACCTCGTAATTTATTAAAGTTTGTTCCTTTTTTTTTTCCTCTCTCTTGAGTTCCATGGAGTTATTGATTGATAGTTATTCATAAACATATCTCTTTTTTTTTTTTTCCCCTTTAAAAAAGTGATCTTTCATTCTTGTTGAGTCCTCCTGATGAATTTGGGGAAGTTAGTGGAGTTTTAAAAAGGTGGGTTGGTAGGATGTGGGGAATGGCTAACTCGTTCAATCAATCATTTGGATATTTAAAAGGGTTTGAGAATTATTTATTAATGGTAAGTTCACCCAAGAAAGATTTTGAGCATTTTCTTAACGTGTTGAAGTTGATTTTGGTACCTTTTTTTTATTTTTATAGCAATTGAAGAAGGATCTTTTTCAGCCAGTTTGTGATGGATTAAGGGAAGATTTGAGGCAGAATGGAAATGAAACGGTGGTTAGATGGGTGAATGAAGATTGGGATAGATTTGGGAGCTTAATCGAAAGTGAGTTGGGCGAATTTTGTAAATGGTGGAGACTAAACTGACTTTGACTTATTCAGACGTCCTTATGGCCTTCTTACATCCTAGTATCTATACTCGAGGTGTAGCGACTCAATTTACAGGCGAGGACGATTACCTGGACACTATCCTTCACAATTATCGCAAGCGGGCGATCGCGCTGAGCGAGTTTGAGATTGAGCTCCCCATGGGACTTCAGGACGAGAGCCTGTTAACGGAGGCGATCGAAAAGTTGAATCAGTTAAGGCCTTTTGATGGTATCGCCTCCGGTCCGTCCCCGCTCGGACCTGAGGTTCTTCAGCGACTCTTTGTGGCTATGGATACTTCAGAGGAACAGACAGTTTTACGGGTCTTGATGGCCAAGACGCCATTGGAGTCGATTGGGATTATCAAGCAAACCATCGATTCACTCGTTACTGCTTGGACTGAGCTCGCTAGTCAAGCTGGGCTCGATGAGGAGGCCAGACGGTTAACGCCCGATGACTTGCTCGCTCTCTTGGCTTGTGTCATCGTTCGCTCAGGGGTTGAGCAACAGCATTCGATGATCAATTACGCAAAAGTGTTCAGACTCGGAGCCACCCTCACACCCGAGACTGAGTGAGTTTTTTTCAAAAAAAAAAAAATCACCAAGGCTTTCCTGACGTCATGGCTGATTGGTTGTGATTAACTCAATCGCAAGTTGGGCATTTGTGACTTATCAGGCAGCGATTGCTTATCTTCAAAGTGATCCATTCTCGGCCGTCGACTCGCGCTCGGTCAACTCGCAGCCAGTAAGCGTGAGCTCTTTACCGAGTTCTCCATCTCTAGGACCAGGTTGGACCCGACGTCGACCAGCCTCCTTCACGCCTCGCACGCGTTCGATTCCCACTGGGCCTGGTTCCTCAACACTCATGTCCAGTGCTGTTTCATCGCCATCAGCCTCCTCCGTCCGGCTTCCGTCAACAGACGAGCTTAGACACTCGGGCACACTCCGAGTCACACCCAGGCCTAGGCCCTCACGCCCACTGCTCGTGGGTGGGAGTGGACGCACGGCTGAGGCACCAAGGCATCTCGCTGGCAAAGTACCACCCACCCGACCAACACTAGCACCTATCAGTACCACCGACCGATGTACGCGACGTAGCCTTGATCTAGGCATGCTCTCAACGCCTGGTGTAGCTGACAGCAGGGCGTGCTCTAACGGTTGGGAGTCAGTTCGATCACTCAGTTCGATTGGAGAATCTGATCCACCAAACAGTCGAGTTTTTTTTAATGGAGGAGGAGGACCTAGTAGATCATTTCACTTTCCTTACTCTGCTGAATTTCATCCTACACATCATCATTCATTAAGTCTTGAAAGAAGGAAAACAAATGATTGGACTGATGAACCAAGGGCAGAAGGTTGGATAGAATGGGGAAGGAAAAGGTTAACGAGTGTAACCAGTCTACAAGTGATGGGAGGATCTGGGAATGGAAATCATATTGAAAGGAATGGATTTAATGGTGGTATGAGTAGTTCATTAACACCGGCTATGGCTGCATTAGCAAAAGCTAAAGCTCAATCAACGACTACCAAAGTAGGAGGAGGAGCACAAGATGAAGAGCAGGAAGTAGAAAATGATGAACGATTGAAAGAAAATCTTGAACAGAAAAAAGTGCAAGTTCAAAAACATCCAGATCGAGTCAGCACCGAATGGAGGACGAGACCTAAATCAGTGATTGGACTTAGTACTAGCTAACATTAATTTGAATGATATTTAAACAGTTGATTGAAACTTTGGAAGGATTACTTCTTTATATATAAATATATAAATAATAGTCTTGATGTCATATCTTGGCTCTCTCTCTCTCTTTCACTTTCTCTCTCATACCTATTTTCTTTGAAGAGGGGTTTTTTTTTTTTTTTT
>AWVX01013003.1:0-15075 GCA_000500245.1 Cronartium ribicola 11-2
ATGAACAAAGTGAAATCTACCAACAATAATTTTTTTGAGACCAAAATTACACATTTTTATTCAATAAAATCATCCAAGTGATTGAGAGACACTTTGCTTTCAAGATCCAGACGGGCACATTAATTTTAGGTAAGACACAGTGAAAAATAAATTTATGAGCTAAACTTTTTTGTTTCAGGGTACATATATCAAAAGTGAAAAAAAAAGCTACTTACCAGTAGTAGGAAGAAGTAAAATTATAAAAGAAAAAGAGGATGGCTACTAAATGAATCGCGACACGATCTGTTCCCCCATCTGAATGAATACAAGGGCTAAAAACAAACTAAAATTTGGGCACCAAAGCTTCAATAAGTCGCTCTCATTCCAAGATAGTGTATTTTAACATGATGCTGATTATATGCTGTGGCTTGTTGTTTTTGGCCTTGTATGAGATAGATCCCATTCGTTATAAAGCACGAGTCGAGCTCTGAGTGAATACTCCAAAAGATTTTCATAGACTGCAAATAGTAGAGGCCACAGAGCTCACATCGCAAGTGCACAAACTCAGGCTCAAGCAAATCTTTCGGTACTGTCAGTATGTATTGTGATTTCTGATAAAGTGTATTCCGTGTATTTGCTGCGCTACATACTGTGTCTTCTCTTTATCTTTCACAAGACCTAACTTGATGATACTCAGAATTCCTCTTTTGTAGACCTGCTGAGTCAGCTGTTGAATCCAAAGTCTAATCATCATATTTAGACAATTGGATACGACAAGAGATTGAAAGAATAATGTTTGCTTACCAATCTCTATGGCTGACTCACAGGTACAAGTACCTGTGCCAACTAGATCCATTCCTCGATTCTTATGAACTGACGAGATTTCTTTTTGGAACCGAATAAGCCGGTAAATCCACCGATAGAAACCCCAAGCGGATGTCCCCAGTCTTTCAAGATCAGAGAGGTATCGCAGAATATTTCCAACCTATCCTTCGTTCACGACGGGCCTTTTTTAAAACTTCAAATCTCAAGCGTAAATCTACCGAGCCACTTGACCGAAAATCTGTGAGCCAAAGAATGAATGAGAAGCACCTCGAGAGTCCAAAAACAGCGATCAACAATAAACATTAGATGGGCTACAAAAAAGCGACTCAGATCACTCACCTCTTGAGATACTCTTCGAACGTTGTGGGTACGCGTCCTGCAAAAATCTTTTCAGGTGCATGGTACTCCATAAGACTATCCATCGCCGGCCAGCTGAATTTAAGCCCTCTGAGATCTTGGAAGATGTGATACGCGCGCGATCCTTATAAGAAACAGTCATCAGCAGTCCTGACATTTCTCCCCATATTAGGTATACGGAGTTAAAGTCAAAGTAGGATGGTACCACAAAAGAGTGGATGTTGTTTGATCAAATGGAATGGCGTCCGTATCTCAACGGCAAGACCATCCCACCCATTCCTAATGAGCTTATCCTGAATAATGGTACTCTCGATGTGGTGCATATAGAGAGGAAAGACGTTGAGAAGTGTTTCCTTCGCGCTGGGGTTCATCTCTCTCATACTTGTGGCATCCAGACGAGCAAGGAAGGGTAGCGTGTAAGTGCCGGGCTGTGGTTTGTAATTCGTCCAATGCACGACGTTGGTTGACACCAAGGATCGAGTTCGTATCAAGGCAGATTGCAGTGGCAAAAACTATCCACACTGCCATTGGCCCTTGGCCGTCGCAGTTGAGCTCACGAATCCCTTGCGTGAATTCATCTAGCGCGACGTCGAGGTTCTTGATTTGTTTCAAGCGCAAAAGGTCAGTGACATGCCAAAAGAGAGCCAAAAACTGATCCTGCTCTGTAGCTTGCGCCTTCGAAATCTGACTTGGATAGGTAGACCTGTGAGATGGACGGATCTGCGTGACCAGTAAAAGGACGTCTTCAACCCTTTGCTAGTGGTTCTGATTGTAAGATGGAAGCAGTTCTGGCGCAAATAAGTTCTGTGATGTCCTTCAGCTCCTCCGAGTAGCAATCATCTTTTGCAAGAAGTTTCTGCGTATCAATGCCCCTCTCATAACCAAATCTGACGTACAAATCATCAGCAACATCAAAGTAGCCGGCGTATTGAAAAAAAACAGTCTTTCAAAGAACTTTTTTTAAATGCGTCTTATTCCAGGAATAGCCATGTTTGTGACAAGTGAGACTGCTTACAAGCCAAGTTCATCAGTTTTGTAGAGCTCACAATGTTGACAAATAATGCGCCTCAGTCGAGTCAAATCGATGAACAGACAAAAAGAGGCAAATGAATATTCGTCGATGAGTTGTTGATCATCCAGCCACAAGTCGTTCGCGTCGTCAGTCGCATTGTCAGTTGCATCTTTGGCAAAGTCCTCAACCGTTGGGTTTTGCGGCACAGTGACTGATGTCTGGATTGCCTCGTTGTTGGCTTTACGAGGTGTTTCAGGTCTAAGAATTGACATCATATCTCTCAAGACATGGGAAAAAAACAAGTATACCAACTATTCTGGGTTTCAAAAACCTTAATTACCTCCTGCCCTTCGACTTTTTTTTTTTTTCGTACAAGACTAAATTGGTTTGACGAAGTAAGATACATTTCTCAAGCTTTGTGAGCCATCTCCACAAGCTTGTCGACCACAACTGTTGTGGGCTGGGTCAGTAACGGCTTCATGGGTGCATGGAAACCTTTTTGACCCTGCTTTCGAGTTTTCCCTTTCGATAGACTAGTACCGGTTTGTGGTGGGTTCGGAGGTGGTACCAAAAGATAATCTCAAGTACGAATGAGCCATTGACAGCCTTGATTTTTGTAGAGCTTACAGATTTGATAATTACTTGGGGGTTTCATCTTTGGCCGCCTTTACGTTGGTCACATGGATTGGCTTGCGAGCTAGAATGGACTACGTGATTT
Source organism: Cronartium ribicola 11-2 (assembly GCA_000500245.1). Lineage (NCBI taxonomy): Eukaryota > Fungi > Basidiomycota > Pucciniomycetes > Pucciniales > Coleosporiaceae > Cronartium > Cronartium ribicola. Next base: position 2,892 of record AWVX01013003.1, read on the forward strand.
CAAATGAGTTAAGGATTTAAACATGTCAGTCGAATCGATCTTTTCGAGCTGAACAAGATGCTCAAAGTAAGAGGTCTCAAGCCAACGAGAGCTGGTCGAAGGATAGACTCTTCCAAGTTCACGCCTGGCGCCGATTTGATTATAGTGCTCGGTCCCGGGTATTTATTCATGTCCTGAGCTCCCTGCGGGCTGTGAAATGAAATCAGACCACCATCGATCTTTGACGATATGTCCGAAAGCCCCACGAAAGTTATTCAACCCTTCGATCTATTGGGAAGTGCACCCGATTCTCAAGTCACGAAAGCTTTCCTAGATAATCTTTACACAAGCGTCAAACAGAATTCCGTATCTTTTAATGAACGGGTTCCGATTGTAAAAATTTATCCGGACAAGACTGTCTACCATTCATACCCCGATCTAGGAATCGATCTAGAGTTCCGTCCAGATCATACCAATCAATTGCAGTTGATCTCAATCGATATCGAAAATCATGAACGAAATGAGGATGAATTGATTCAATCAGAAGCGAACGAACCTATCGAATTCTTGAAAAATCGACGTAGGAATGTCAAGAAACCACCCAGTCCTTACTCTGGTTATCCAATCTTAATCGAGATCAAATCTGAAACTTCAGCTCAAGATCCTCAACCAAAACTCATTCTAACACCTAAAACAACTGGTAAAAATTTCCTTGAAAGTTTAGGTGAACCTACTCGTAAAGGAGGACAAGACGTTCTTCGCTCAGGTTCTGGAATTTGGTTGGAATGGACTTGGTCCTCTGTCGTCGACAGATTTAAGTCGCTCTGTGTTCAGAATGTCGACCGACCAAAGAAGACAATCAAATACGGCCTCTTTGTTCAATGGAGAGGGGCAGCTAGCGTTGGACCAGGGAAATGGGAGAAGGGTGGAGATCGCAAATGGGGCACTCTTAAAATATTTCTAGACCCTTGAAATTTATATATGACCCATCTCGAAAAGTGTTTTTCAAGATGAATCACCCTTGACGATCCTCTTTCTCCATACATAACTAATGTTGGCCTTCGTATGTATTCTGATCCAGATGATATCATGGATTCATTAAGCAAATAAACGAGATAACTTGGTCTATACGGTACATATTAGTTTGGTATTCTGTGGGGTCCTACATTTTTGCTTGTTAGAATAATTGGCTATGCCACAAAAAAAAAACAGAAACAAGATATCATCTTTTCCAGATGAGAAGGGCACAGCTTGTATGTAAGATAGACTGTCAAGGTAACTGGTTTGAATATGAAATATAACAAAAAGATCACATGCACAACGCAGCCTTGCTTTCTAATCCCACAAAAAAGGTCTCCTATCCACATGGATTACAGTTGCCTTGAGTCATGATGTGCAGGTCCAAGGAGAAAGTCTCACACCATGTCACCACTAAACCAAATGTTGCTTTACCACTAAGCCCCTGTGAGGTTTTTTTTTTTTCTTCAGTGATATTTGATTTTACATTTCCCACCTCTTTCAATCGGTATGTGTTCTAGACAAGTATTTACATCATCACTTGTAATCCTAATGTATAGTTGAGCGCAAACATTTCATTTTGAATCTTAGCCAAGTATGAAAGGGCCTCAGTTTTATTTTCTGAACAGAATAGCTTCAATATATTCATGTTCATGGAAAGTTATGGATAAAAGCTCAAAGCAAGACAACAACACTCACATATTTTTGGAGGGGCTTGAGAGTACTGTAAGATAATCCAAGACCACAAAAGAAGAGTATTCGATTTCATGAATTCACCAAAAAGCACGTTTTGAGGCTTGGATAAACTGTCTATGAATGGATGGAGACATAAAAAATTGAAACTGGGGGGGGGCGCGAAGAGAATGAACTCAGGGCGTGGGTGATTATATCTTGACTGGACATAAATGACGTCACCAATCCAGACTGATCCAGTCTTTTCTGGTGACGTCAACCCTCCGAACCGTTTTCTGGCCAGGCCTTGTCAGCTCGTTGGTTGAGTCTGTTGGACTCAGAGGTCTAGGTCGACTCAAACGGTCACCACAGACAGACAGAAAGTCAAACTCACCAATCTCAGACAAGAAACCAAGACGAGAACCGATCGAGGAACCATTTATATAAACCAGACCGACCACTCACATCGGGCCAAGCGTGATATAGGGAGATTTATGTACCAACGAGTGCTGTTGTTTTACCATAAGTTCATCAGGAGGAAGGAAGCAACGAGTCCCTTTGAATATTTGAACTTTACCCTGTTTTATAGCTCATCTCAGCAACCAAGGCTCAGGGCAAGTGAGCACTGAAAATCACAAACATTTGGTTTACTTTTGCAAACCAATCTCATCTTATAACCATATCACCCTCTATTCTTATTGCTCCAGTTCCCTTCTTTTACCCACCTGACTATCCAATTGATACATACTCGATCTCGATTCAAGCAACAATAGCCTTATCTCATCATATCATCGTCATGGATCCATCTCAAAACGATATTTCTGAAAACCAACCAAATTTACCTCGACCCTCAGTCATCAAAACAAAAAATGAAGAAGAAAATCAACAAAGCCCCGGTTTTGATAATGTACCGATTAAAGCCGTTCAAAATACGATATCAGGTGATCAAATTCAAACAAAATCACTTGATACTTCGAATCAAACATTAGATCGATTTTATCATCAATGTACGAAACAAGCTAGAATTCAATTATTCATCTCTTCTGCAATTGTTTTGGCCTTATCTCAATATCAGTTTAATTTCTTTTTAATATTAATTATAATTTGGTGTACATCTTTTCAAATGTCTAAAAATTTTGATTCACATAAAGAAGACCTTAAATTTTATATTGATAGAGAGCATAGCAAGATTAAATTGGTATTTATTTATTGATTTTCCCTATCTTTTGATTACTTTGTTCATAATTCTTTAAAGACTTCACCATCCTTTCAAACAGCTGACCCAGCGCTTCATTTTTGTTTATCTGTCATATCATATAGAACGATCCTTCAAATCCTAATCAAGGCCAAGAAAGTGTAGAATGGATTAACACAGCCTTAGAAAGTCTTTGGCCTTTGATCTCTCCTGACATATTCAGACCAGTGATTGACTTGTAAGCTATCCACAAATACGCTAACCCAATGTTTCCTCCTTTAAAAAGGAAGGAGTCTTGCTAATCTCGAATGATTTGACCTACTCATTAACAGACTCGAAGATACTCTAAAAATACTGGCACCAGGAATTGTTACCACAGTTCGAGTAGAAGACTTAGATCAAGGTCGAAACCCACTTAGATTAGTCTCTTTCAAAACTCTTGACGTTGAAGATCTTTGGGTAAAGAATCAAGTCAAGTTATCAGACCTCCCTGGTAAGCTTTCATGACTTATTTTCTGAACTATATCTGTTGTTTGATACCTTGACTCACGTTGGTGATTGAATATCTAGGTGAATTCATCAACTTGGAAGTCGAGTTTGCTTACCGCAAAAACACCGACACTTCCGGAATGATCTCAAATGCACATTTTGTAGCATATTTTGGAATAGGTATTCAAAAACTAGCTAGTTGTGAAATGCGTACGTCCCGCTTGATTCCTTTTCTTTTTTTTTACTTTTCGTACGTGTCTGCTAAATACATGTTTTACGATAGGGTAGCTGTTTTTGTACAAATCGATGGATTGCATGGCAAAATTAAACTTCGAATCCAATTAATAGCCGTTCCACCCTTTGTTCAAACTACTACATTTTCTTTCTCTTATCTACCTCAAGTTGAAATTACGGCAAAGCCTATGATGATTCATAGTTTCAATGTGGTAGGTTTTCTTCCAGTTTATGATTGCTTTCATAAATGCTTATGCTCTCCTAATTTTTTTAGATGTCATTGCCAGTGATATCAAGCTTCATACGATCAAGTGTTGATGTACTTCTCGGAAATTTTTGTCTTCCATATTCCTACACGCTTGACCTATCTCGCATATTATTGGGTAATGATGCATTGATGAGTAAGTGGGGTCTCATTCAGGATCATGGACTATTCAAGATTTTAATGAAAGCGATCTTTTGACCTCCCTTTCAGGACCCCGTCATGTTGGTGTCGTAGCTATTGCTATACACTCTGCGAGTAATCTCAAAATATCAGACATCTTAAATCAATCTTCGGACCCATATGTGTCGATCTCATTCATCAAATCGGCCTCCAGACCGTTGTTTTCGACTCGAATTCATTTTAAGGATCTTAATCCAGTGTTTGAAGAGATGGCGTTCATCCTTATAACACCGGATCAATTACTTGAACGCGAGAGAATTTGTCTGACAATATGCGATAGTGACAGATTATCGGCGGATAAGTCAGTGCTCTCTTCGCTTTTTTTTTCTGTCAACATTCACACACGTCACAAATAAAATCAAAAATTGAACAAACTGGATCCGTCCAACAGTGTTCTTGGTAAAGTTGATGTCGATATACTCTCAATGTCACGAAATCCAGGCGTGATTGAAACCCATCATAGTGAATTAGCAGCTAGCTTTCCTGGATTTACTGCCCAAGGATCGCTTCATTGGAGCTCAGGATATTTTGGTTTTCACGAAGACTTTACCTCGAGTGATCCACCCACTTTTGGTCCAGAAAATCACGTAGACACTTCGATGAAGAAAGATACATCTTCATCGCTTACAACTGATGAGCGCCTTCTAGTGAATTCCAGTTTCTTTGCATTTTCCTCTCAAAGAGGTCAATATGTCATCAAGAGAGACTCCTTGATTCATTGTTTTTTTCTTCTGATTTGTTTTTTTAGACCTCATCGCCTCAAAGACCTAACTCGGGTATTATCTCTATTCAGATACATTCATTAGCACAAATCGCCATCAGAAACCCTAAACATTTTCGTGTACATAGCCCAGTAAAACATCACAGTAGGAAGCTCGAATCCGATGAACGTAACTTACCTTCAACTTATTGTTTTGTACTCATTAATGATGAGAGGGTTTTCGAAACTAGAGTCAAAAAGCAAAGTTCAGATCCTTACATTGTTTGTCATTGATCTCGTTCTTTTTCATCAGGATCATGGTATTGAATCAACGTTATACACTAACTTATTCATACACGTGTTATTTTGAATCCTTAGAACTCAGGTAAGAAAAATGACTAGAAGATTTTTTTACTTGATCAAATACTCCGAAAATGTTATCGTCGATAAATTTGAATCAATCTTTCATCACAGGAATCGAGTATTTTATCCAAGATTTTGATAGGACTCGAGTTGATCTGGTTGTCATGGAAGTGCGCGCGAGAGAGCATGACGCGATCGTTGGAATCGTCGCAATTCCCTTGATCACAGTCTTAGCTGATCAACAGCAGTTGACCAAGTGGTGGACTCTCACCGGTGGCAACGGTAATTCATTCTTATCAGCTCAGAAGCTTGATTTTTTTTTTTTACTAAAGCTTTCTTTACTCATGATTTTCAATTTCACAGGGTCAGGAAAAATGAGGGCATCTGTACTTTTTCAACCCATAGATATACAATTGGAAAGACGTACGTGGAGCACCTTTTATACTCGTAACTACGATTTGGCTAACACATGAGACGTGCAATAGCTCTCTGCGGATGGTCAGTCGGCGTTATCGAAGTATTCAAGGTTTCGATAATAGGCCTTCCATCTGAATACGAGAATTGTTATATCAAGATAAAGGTCGACTCTCAAGGTAGTCAACATTGCCAAGTGACAGAACCAGCGTCTGCAATCACCATAGGTTGGTCCGTACTTCCTAGACAAATTACGTTGAACTCGAGTTGACTGAAGTTTGCAATCATTTTTAGGTCACTCCACCGAAATGACTTGGGTTTTCAAGCCACGCATAAAGATTGCGGTCATGTAAGTTTTTTTTTTTTTCAAACCATCAAGATCACTCTTCGCTCCTAAGCTCAACGCTACAAAAAACAAACTCCTTCAACTGGCAGGAGTCGAATTCAAAGTCTTCTGTCTTTTCAACTACTGAAAAGGGCGAGGGGAAAACTATCAATTAAGGATCACGCTGTTTCTAAGCCTACTCAGGTTTGGCTGTCGGATGTCTCACACGAAGAAATGGTCCACATTGATGTCGAGCTGCTCAACACTGATGGACTCTCGCATGGAAAACTAGCTTTGCTCAAGGAATCACATAGAAATCGGTCGATGCGCAAAAGAGTTGAGCTGCCAAAGCAATTCAGTCAACTACCTTGCCATTCACCGTTAGGTTCCACTTTCACCGGTGCACAACCATCTATCATAAGAGCGGGGCAACGGAGTAGTGATGATGATCTTGGGAACTCTCATAGTGTTAATGTTCCCTCGATCTCCCAGCAATTAGAAGGGCACACTCGAGAGATCTTTCAAGACCTTCAGAATACAAGTCTTGATGAATCACAGACAGCTAGGTTTCGTGCTTCTTTTCGATTTGTGCCAGGAATTACTAAAGTTCATCGGGATTTAGAAAGTACTCATCCTGGCTTAATGGAAGTATATCAAACTTGTCAACGAACAATATCGAGTGGAGATCGTATGCGACATCCTATTTTGGTCGAAACTTCGGATACTTTAAACTTTCCAACTTCACCTCCAACGTTTGAAACAGATCATAACTCACCGGAATCGATAGTTACTGACTCTGGACCTCATGAAATTGAAAAATCCCAAACAGTAGGCCAGGATGGAAAAACTACTTCAGTTCAAATGACAGATGAATCAATACGAGAACAGCGTAGATTAGAAATATTAGATTTAGATGAATCAGATGAACACTGGACAGATGATGAAACAATAGAAAGTGAAGAAGAAGAAGAAGAAGAATATAAATCAATAAATACAAATAGTGGCATCAGTCTCAAACTTTTGAAATTAAAACAAAAAACTCATGACATCAAAGAAGTAATTAATTCAAAAGTTTCAAAAATTCATCATCATAAAGGTCTAAATGAATTAAATAATGGGATTGATGGCAATGGCAATACTACTTATTCTTCCTCAGCTTCTAATATTAGAAGGAGGAAAGAATTGAAAGGTGAATCAAAACAAGTTTATAATTTAGGTCCATCCAAATTAAAACCTGTTCGGACTGTGAAATGGTATGGAGCCTTTTTTTCATTCGAACTTATACAGACGTCAAATTCAATGAATATTTTTGTCTCCGACTTATTTTGTGTCACAGGGTAAGGGATAGCGCAAAAGTTGGATATCAGAAGTTTAAACACACAGCTAGTCATCAAACGGTCAGTTAAACAAACCATACCTGTTTTTTTCAAGAAATTCTATCATCTTTTTTTTTCTTTCTAAAGCTGACCTTAAATATCTTTGAGGTTTTCACCAGCCAAAAAATAGGATACAGAAAGAAAAAATTTCTTCATTTTGATATTTATTTATTTATTTATTTTTTTCGTTTTGAGAGACTTATTTGTGTTGATTCTTGCATTGTACTTTTTTTCTCCATCAGCATCATCATTACCTCGCAATTTTGGGTCTTGAAGTAATCACATACTGTAAAATAAACTATTTCCAATCGTTCATAGACACTTTTGTCCCCTTTGGTTCCGTTTGTTCATGAACATTTTCATCATCTTTTGATCCTTTGCTTGACTCTTATTTTGGCCTTGGGTTTCCTTTTTAGTAAGAATTGAACCAATCTCTTTTTCTTCAAATACAATGAATTTGGTTATAGGGACGCTGTACCTTTAGGACCACTCTCTCCTATCTCAAGTCATATCCTTCATTCGATGGGCGCACGTTTCACAAGTATAGGCCTTTCGAGGCATGCCTTTCTTCATGAGGGCCAAGTGGCGTCTCTATGAGACTTATTGTTAGACAGATTCATTGACCAAGCCGGGTACATACAAAAACCTCCAAATTGACCCACTGTTTACTTACAGAAGCCTCATAAGACATGGTTTATGAAAGATCAAAGAAACCAAATCCATAGTTTCTCTTCATTCTAAGAATACGGGTCTCATTAGCTATCGACACGCATAGCAGCTGCGATTTCCGATCGTGAGGCGTCTGGCTCATATTCCTTCAAAGGTGAAATCCTGTATGGACATATGGCCGAGTGGTCTAAGGCGCTGTGTTTAGGTTGTTTCAACAACGCAATCCGCAGTCTTCGGGCGTGGGTTCAAATCCCACTGTGTTCATTCCTTTTGCTCCTGGTTGATTGTGTTTTGCCTTTTGCTCAATTCTTCTTGCTTTTCTGAGAAACTTTGAGTTGTCTCGAAACAGCCGTGCCAATGTGTGTGTGCGGAACAAGTGAGTGTGCTGGTCAACTCTTGCCTACAGGAGATGTTCTGACCTGGTACGGGTCAGATGAGAGAAAGTGAGGCAAAAGATGGTGGAGCTATGTGAGCAGGTGATCTAAGGATGAAATGAAAGACAGGATAGACTGAAGGTAGGACCATATTTCAGAGACAAAATAACAACATCATTACGGGTGAAAAGGTGAGAGGACTTACTTTCTCTTTCCAAAGATGGGGAAAGAGAAAGTGAGCCGCTTACTGGTCTATATAAGTATGTAAGCAAAAAAGGGTGATACTGTTTTATTGTGGCTGTTTCCACCACATCTTGTGGTTGGCACACAGTCTCTTTTCGGATAAACTGATGAGGGGAGAGAGAGAGGGTGGATGGTTCACTATTATGCATGAGTGTACGAATTGATTTGTTGTTTTTGATTGAGGTTGTCGATTGAACCTTGACATTTTCACTGACAAGAAGTGAAAATTTGGTCAGGACAACCTCCAGTTTCCAATCCCGACTCCTTTTTTATCAAATTGACCTTTCAGAGTTTTCTTATGAGTGAGATAGAGCTGCTTGTTTCTGACCAATGACATCCTATTTCCAAAGACAAAGAGAAAGAGAAAGAGAAGGCATGTAGCTTGAAATAACTATATGTAACAAGACACTTTTCCTTTCTTCAGTTGTGGTTCTTCCAAATCATCCGGGGGTTTTTTTAATCCAAGCCTACAAATGATAATAACACGCGAGGAAAAGACTCAAGGCTTTTACCGCACATTATCAAGGATCAATACCACTCTTTTTCAGAACACTACTTAACACATCTTTTTTTATTTATATAACTGCAACCTTCTGATAAATTAAAGTAAAATAACTTTTCACACATCAATTGAAAACATCAAAATATTTGGAAAATACATCCACTTGATTCACATTTCTATGAAAGACTCAAAAAAGGTAACCCATTTTGTTCTTCAAATTCATTGAATATTAGAAATGATTTTTCTCATTATACCCCAGGCTATGGAAGGTATACTTTAGTCCAAGACAAACCGAATGTCTAAGTCTGTACAGTATGAGTAAGTAGTCACACATATGTACCCTTGAAACTTTATAAGCTAGACTTCAGGGTTCATGCTGAAGAAGTACAGGTGCACAAATGAGAAGGAGGGCATTTTTTTTTTTTTTTTTTCACTCACTCACTCCACCTTCTCACACTTTAATTTATTAAAACAGTCTCTTTCCCAACAGCTTTCTAAAAAATACTTTTTTTTAAGATTCAAGGGTTTTTCCTCTATCTTTAGTCTTGAAAAACCCTCCCATCACCAAGGGAGAGCAAAAAAAAAAACCCACTTCTACTGTTGAGTGCAGTTTTTACCCCTGAGGGAAAATTATTCGACCAGTCTTAAATACCTTGAAAATCCTCAAACCACTCTTGAAGTCTATAATACTTAAATCATCACCACTGTAGAGAGCCATTAGTGAACCCAGGAAACTGAAACAATTCCAAGTTTTGATCTTTAAAGGATCAAACTGGATTTTTTTTTATGAAGCCTGTAAGTCTTTGACCCAGTGTATTCCATACTTTTCAACTGTGAATATGATATAATATTTTGAAAAAAAAAATAAGCAGGCACTGTTTAAGAAGAAGTTTGAGAAAAAATGAACAGAGGAGGCTAGTGTTGGAGAGCATTCCAAAAAATTAGACCAAGCCAGCTTTTTTTTTTCTAGGTACATGTCCATTTTTGGGGACTGAAAGCTTTTTTTTAGCCAACTTTTAGTTCTGGATGGAAGTCCAAGACTTTGGAATAGTGTGACCTTGTAACTTTTCAAGGTTGTATGGCCAAACTGAGAATGCTATCTGGTAAGGGTTCTTCAAGGCTGACTACCTGCTATCACACATTGACCTGCTTTGGCCTACTTTCAGTGTCCTAAACTCACTAATGGCATGTGCGATGGTGATTCTCTCTTAGTCTTTGAATTGGTAGCCAGACACCCACCCGCACATGGCAGGATATGCTCAGGAGTCTAAGGGGTAAACCCCTGGGTATTGGTCCTCAGGTAGACTGGTGAGAATAAAGACATGCTTGTCCAACAAATTATTCCAAAGTTCTTTCAACCAGTTCAAGTATTTAGGGAATACAAACATGAAATATCAAGCCAGAATCTCAAGTTGGAGGATCTTGGCAGGAAACTGAACATTTCCACAACCCCAACTCCCTCCAAAATTTGACTCTGGAATCTGGGGAAAAAATACTGGGATTTCATGCTTGTATCTACTGATTAGAATACTTGTTCAAATATTTTTCCATAATGTTCATAAGGCCAGAACCTCCATAGAGGATGAAGGTAGTCAGTATAGTAAAGGGGCACATATACTATATTTTAGTATCTAGTGTAGTGAGTTACCTGAGAAAAAGATCCTTTGCTATGATCTGACTTGTAATTTAATGGTAGGATTGATGACATATGAATCAAGGCATCCTTTTTCCTATAGAGAATCGTAGGCCTAAGTGAGAAACCACTATTGCATTCCCACTTTCTTGTTTTCCTATCAAAAATACAAGAAATGGTAAACTGAAAGGTGGCTAAAGACTTCAACTATGATGGTAGTCCGTGGTTTTAAACACAAGAATCCATACATTCTTAAACTCAACTAAGTCTCTCTCTCTCTCTCTCTCTCTATCCTAGAAATACTCAATCTTGCAAGAGAATCAATTATGGCTTACACCTCCCTCTTTGCCTGAGACCAGCAAGATTTTCCTCCCTCATTAGATCTTCAAGGGTCCACTTTGAGAGTTCAAAACCTCATGCAGACTCACTTCCAAGTCAATAGGCCCTTTTTCAAGGCCTGGTGTATCTCCTTGTGTTGGTTTCAGCCCCTCACAATTTGTATAACTCCTACAATTTGGATTTCCAGGTCACATCATTCTGGGGGGTCTAAGCCCACTTGTGACCCCTGTTATAATTTCTTACCAATGCATCCTGGCCATGTTGGTCCATGAAAGTCATGATCCAACCGGAACAAGGAGACACATCAGGCCTTGATGAAGGCCTGGTGGCTTGGAAGTGTGTCTGCATGAGGCATGACCCCCTCAAAGTGCACCTTGAACATTGGGGCAGGCAGATCTTGTTAGTGTGAGGGAAAGAGAGGGGATCCAAGCTCTAATTCCCTCTCTTATGAGCTTGCTTGTTTCTAAGAGAGATGGACTTAGTTAAATTTAATACATGCTGTTTTTTCTTGTCACCCAGATCAAAACACACACACACACGCACACTCATTTCCAATGGACATTCATCTTTGAACATCTAAAGAGGCCAAGCTTCCAAAGTTTATCATAAAAGCATCAAGGTCATAGTGTTGATGTCATGTAGCATGAACCTAAAGTTCACAGTTATGAAATCTTGGATATACTACTCAACAACCACTCTCACACATGTTAAACACAGTTGACTTCTTCAACACTTTTACAGTTGTCTGACATAATAATGTGTTATGATTTTACTCTTCTCATCTTCCTCTCTCAGTTTTTTGCTTATTCTACTCTTCTTCCTTTCAGCATGAGTGTCACAATGAAGTTGTAAGCCTGTGCTTTGGGTCTGTACTCATGTATATCTAGATCTATGTTTGATGGCTTTTTAGTACAATGCATAATACAACAGTTAATTTTCACATCAACTCACAAGCCCACATAAACTCACCAGTCTCCAAGACTGTGTTTATTTTTAAAGTCCTTCCGTACGCACTCGTAATCTCAATACATACGGACACCTCTAACTTAGCTAAGTCCCTAAGTACATCAGCATTTTTTAAGGACTAGTCCTCGCCGAGGTACGAGGGACTTACGGGTTATGTTGGTTTTTTGGCGTGGTAGGTTTTGGAATCTAATAGGGGATTTTTTGATTTCTCTACCCACCAGCTTTCCACTTACCAATATCCCAAAAAAG
>AWVX01013053.1:0-13263 GCA_000500245.1 Cronartium ribicola 11-2
GTGGAATCCACTCAAGCCCTCCCTCCAGAGTCCAAGGGGTGCACCATTGAGTCCTTTTCAGTCACAAGCACAGCTAACAAGGCTTCCTTGGATAGCAATTGCCTTGGAAACCACATCCAAACAATTGATCCAAGGCTTTCCTCAGGGCCAAAAAAAGCCTTGGAGAAATGTCTTGGACACACTGTCCAAGGCAATCTCTGTATGAGGAGACCTCAGATTTTTCAATCTGAGGCATCCTTTTCGGAAGTGAAGGTTGCAAGAGAACCCATGAGACAGACCTGCAACACATCCAGTCAATTGACAAGCACTGATTCATTGTCCCTGGTCATTGACTTCAATATCCTCAATTTTGGCCTTTGTCTCTCAAAAGATACAAGTAGATAGTGTCCTGTTTTATGGTCTTCACTTTTGTATTATTTTTTTATCTTTTATTTTTATTAATTCAATTTGGGATTCCCAGATTGAGTCAAAAAAAAAATAAAAAAATAAAAATAAAAATAAAAATAACATGCAGCAATTCTGTTATACAATTTCACTTGAAAAAAAAGAAAGAGTTTTTTATAGGGTTTGTAGGGTTTTGTATGCAATGGCAGAAGCTTGCCACATGGTGGTTTAGTTTTGATTGCAAGGTAAAGAATACTTTTTTATTTTTATTTTTTTGTTCAAGTAACCTTGTATAACACAATTGCTGTGAAATTAATAAATAATGAGATTATTGTATATACAAAATAGAGAAAAAGGATGTTAATGATGATACTAGTCTGGCCCCAACATTGCTAAAGTGTTGGCTGGGTTGACATAAGAGTCCCAGATCAGTGGAAAAGAAAAAATTGGGGCCAAATCTTTGCTACACACAGAGACAGAGGGTTTAATATGTTACAATAAGATATGCATGTTGATTGATTTTTTCAAAAAGAAACAAGCAAAAGCAAAGACCCATCATGGTGCCCTTAGAAAAGAAACATATTCATCAACACACCCAGGGTTGGTGCAGTAGGGGAATAGTGAAAATCTGGGAAATTCCCGTCTAAACTCTGTGAATATCAAGGAGTTTAGGTGAGAGATCGTTGGGAAGAAGATAATGAGGAAATGTAGTACATGGGGAGATCCCTGGAAGGCACTCAAAAGACTATTTGGGCCAAATTTCTGTATTGGTTTATGTGGTTCCTGGGAGTTCCCGGCCTTTTGCATTATCCCTGTGTGGACATATGCAGCTCAACTTAATTTCAGTTCAATATAAGTATTTGGTTTCTTGGTATTCCAGGCTAAAGTTTGATGGTGGTCTGATGTTTCTCTCATATTTCTGACCTTTCTCTGAAGTGGCCAGATGTCCTGGCCCGCTGTGACCAGTGAATGGGGGCTGTCAATAGGCTCTTGTGTATTGTTTTTTATTGTGAATTTGGGATGTACCCTCTTTCAAGCTCAAAGGGTGTTGTTGCAGTGGTAGAATACACTTTGCTATTATATTCATATTCCAATCCTGGTCAAAGTGATACCCCGTCATGTGTATACCCTTCATTGTTCTTGTACAGCAACTCAAAGGCACAGTATCTTTGTATGAGATCTTCTAATGTATATATCATCCAGTCAGCCAGCCCATCAGGTTGTGAGTGGTAGGCAGTGGATAAGTTCAAGTCATACCCCATGATTTGCCCAAGTGATCTCCAAAACTCGGATGTAAATTTTGGGTTCCTGTCACCTATTATTCCCAAAGGTATACCTGCTTCTTTTGGCATGTGTTTCCACAAATTTTGTGCTAATTCTTTAGCATCAATATCTTTATGAACTGGTGAGAAACTTGATCTTCTGGTCAGCCTACAAACTACTATAAGGAGTGAGTTGTGTGACTGTTCTTGTGCTACAGCCAGACCTGTAAGAAAGTTTAGGTTCACTATTTCCCAGGGTTTGGTAGGGTTTTGTGTTTCTTACAAGAAACTATACTTTCTCCCTATCTTCTTGTTCCCTTTTTAGCATGTATCATGTGGAAACATAAGCTGTAACATTCTTTTCATATTCAATCTTGTCTCACAGTGTCCTGCCAATACATTTTCATGACTTGGTTTTAGTATCTGTTCCTTAATATATGAGTGTACCGCCAGCATGATTTTCTTGAAGCTTTATCAGTAGGTCTTGAAGGAGGACATGGCTTCATCAAATGTTTAAGCCTTTGTTTTTGTGTCACTTGAGGTTGGTGTCAAGAGCTACCACTGTTAAGGACAGTATCCCCTAAACTGTGCTGGTGTTATCTATTTAAGACTAATCAGGTTGATTAAATAGATGATCAGTTGTATCACCACTCTATTGAGGAGCAAAAGTAGATATACAGAAATGGACAAAGTACAAGGAGTCAGCAAAGGTAGGTAGAAAGAATTATTTGGTCACAAAGATGGTACACAAGTTTTCAATTCAAATTCTTCTTGTCTCTTGGATCAATTTTTGACAGTAACAAACTCAGAGTTATTATTTGATTAGTTCACAGGTAATTTAAGAAGAGTTGATGAGATTTGTTAAGGTTCAAAATAAAAACAATGATCTGGTCTGATAGTCAATATACTTTTCTCTCTTTCTCTCTCTGCATGTTTCCACCTAAATGCCAATGCAAATGTTTGTGTGTGTGTGTTGGTATTTTTTTCTTCTTCAGTAAATGAATAAACAGTGTTATTCTGTTTAGTAGCCAGATTGATTCACTTGGTGGATAATAAGATTCAATTAAGCAGAGACAGTACACTCTATTCCACCTAAAATTGAAAACAAGATTTTAGTCTTGCTGAACTGGAATGCTACCCCATTTTATCTTCCAATTTTAATAGCCCAGTCTCAAGGATCCCCTCCATATGTTTTATCTTTATCTCTCTAAAAACACCTTTTTTTTTCTGAACCATCAGCCACATTCAAAGAGAATGTCTAATGTCATGTTTTGTGAATTTTGCTCTCCAATATCTCCCTCTCTACTATCTTTTTCTTCAACTGTCTCTTGCAATAAATTCAATGTAGAAGATATGTTTGTTTCTGTTGATGATGATGATATTGGAAAAAGTTGATATAATGTAGAATTGTGAGAATAGGAGTAAAAGAGAGAGAAAAAGAGAGAAGGAAAGTTGTGAAAGTATGATGAGTAATGAAACAATTATGAATTAGACTTGAGTTGATGAAATCGAATGTAAATAGTGGAACCTCGAGTGAAAAGGAAGGTTTTTTTTTTTGTAATAGAAACGAAATGAAATCACAGTTCTTGAGTATCCCAAATCAAAATTTCCTCCATGTGTTAAGATTTAAAAACCTACCACGCCAGGAACCCGACTTATCAGGTAAGTCCCTCGTACCTCGGCGAGGGCCCGTCCCCCATAAATGCCGAGGTACGATCCGACTTTTTCGAGTTAGACCTATAGCTCGGTCAGATGATAGCTGCTCGATTTTTTTGAACTTGAGGCCCCCTAATCATTTGGTTGCCGAGATTGTTCTGGGAAGATTTGGTCCAAAACGATTACAATATTGATGAATGTGATTATCTGCTCTCTAATTTCTCTCCTTATAGGCCTTCACCTCCGGTCTGGTTTCTTCGGACCGTAATCAGCGGGGCCGGGATCGACCTCAGAAACTAAACCGTGCGGATATCGAAAAGGTGGTACATGCAGTGAGAGTTGAAGCTTGCTCAATCAAAATCGTATGCTTTTGGATTCAAGCTCTCATCGTCATGACAAGAGCAAAAACATGCTTCTTGCCTTCATTCTATGTCTGCTTGTGGAGAGGCGGGACGCAAAGGGTGGGTCCGTAGGAGCGACCATGAGAGAAGAAGGAGATTTCTCGATGACTTCACATTCAGCCTGACTTGAGTCTCAGCATAAAATGACCAAGGCCTGCGCCAGAGTCCATCAATTCGAATACCTCGCCCGAGTCTTGATTCTATACCGCAACACGAGTTCGCTAATCGTGTCGCAGCCTCAATCATAATCGACTTGTGGACGCACATTTCTGATTGTAGATCGAGTTTGGTCTTTCGCCTAACACCCATTTTCTCACACAAAAAAACACGGCACCTATATATTCCAAAACGAAAAGCATGGTTTTCGGGTGGTTCCTCGTGAACTCATGGTACGCAGCCTTCACCGTGCTTTTTAGATTGCGTCAAATTTCTCGGATTGAATCATTTTGCCTGCATCACAGGATGAGGATCGCCGCCAACCTGCTCGTTCTGAACTTGGCTATCCTCCTCTTGCTTTTTGATATCATGACCTTACTCTACTTCGAACGACTTCGGACAAAGTTGGAGTTACAGGCGAAGCCCCCCTTCGAAGACAACCTCTTGATCAGCTCGATATGTCTGGGCGTGGTGGCAGGGTTGATGGGTCTAGTGAGCGTGAGTAGATTGGAGTGCGACAAGTTCTTTGAGTTGGAGTTGAACTGACAGCCAAGTGGTCGAGCAGTTCGGCATCAGCGTAAGCTTAAGCTTCAGTTCAGGTCAGAAGGTCTCGACCTTTTTGGTACGCTCTCTCGGCATCTTGTCCTTCCTCGGCTTCGGCTTGGTGTTTCCTCACACCCTTCTAGTGGAGACACAGGGCCTAGGTCGGGTGGGGTCAATGGAAAAACCTGGACCTCCAGATACGCGCACCATGCATTCTCTCTTCATTGATTGCTGGTCGATGGTGGCCTTCACCGTTTTTGCCTGGCTCGTTCCGCTTTTCAGCGCATTTTGGTATGCTTCTAATCACCATTTGAACAACGCGTTAGCTTAGATCGACGCAATCACTTATTCCATCTTATAATGTCCTTCAGTTGTCTGATTGAAGTCGTGGTGAGGAAGTTACATGGCGATCGTGGAGAGGAAGTCTTTATAATGCTCGAGCAATCCGCTTACCACAAAATTCTCACCCAAAACCCGGACGAAAGCGATTTTCCAGAAGAGTTCAGGTTATCCTTCCCGGCAAGCGTATCTGTGAAATCCTTAGAGAGGATAATGGTTTGAGAGCATTTGCACATTGATTTATATTCAAGTCTATTCATTATTATTTTTTTAGAGGTGTCTATACATTTATTCTTCCGAGGACCGTTTTGAATCCTTGGTTGGCTGTGAATCTTATTGATTTTTGTTCTTTCCTTAAACCTTTCGTTTGGGTCTGATCTGCAGCTACTTGAGGGCTGCGAGTAGCGGGGTGATCTTGAGAAAAAAAAATCTACGGTTACATCCATTTTGAAGGCAGTCTGGCCAGAGAATCTTGCACGGGTTCACACTTCCATAATGGTGTCAAAAGATGCTGCGGTTGAAGCCATCCCAGTTTCACTTCCATGAGAATGTGGTGATGAGCACTTTGAACCTGGGATGCGTTAGATACATATGTCTAGGAATACACTGAATTCCTGTACAAAACCCATATACATATTTTATGGAGAGGAACGTGATGAACACCACTTGGGACATGCACAAATGTTTGTAACTTTTTCCAGATTCAGACAGGCCACCTTGGATGTATACAAGAGATAACCACCAAGGTGAGTAAGCAATGCCTCCACCACAAGGCTAGACCCCATACAATACAATACAAACATTCCTGAAAGTAGGCTACATGGTAGGTGTGCATGCAGGTCAGGGGAACTTCAAAAGCTATTCACAAGAAACCAAAGACTTTGAGCTGAGAATACCTTGGCTGCAACAGCCAACTCATGCATCAATTCATGAGGGGTTGAAGCTGCCAAACTCTCTAATTGCTAAACAAAATTGACAAATTCCGAGTTGTCTCGGAACAGGAATGCCTGGTGTGTGTGTGCTGGTCAACTCCTGCCTACAAGAAATATTCTTACCTGGTATGAGCCAGGTGAGACAAAACTGAGGCAAGAGATGGTAGAGCTACGTGAGCAAGGTATGTGATCTAAGGATGAAATGAAAAACAAAGTAAACTGAAAACAAAGCAAGACTTCAGAGACAAAAAATCAACATCGTTATGAGTAAACATTGAGAGGACTTACTTTCTCTTTCCAAAGATGAGGAAAGAAAAAGTAAGCTACTCGCTAGACTACACAGGTATATAAATCAAAGTGATACTGTTTGATTGTGGCTGTTGCTTCCATGTGTTGTGGTTGCTACGTGGTCTCTTTCAGGATGAACTAATGAAGAGAGAGAGCAAGCCGCTCACTATTATACATAATTGTATGAATCAATCTGATACTGCTTGGTTGGGATTGTCGATTGAACCTTGACAAAAAAAATTGGACCCGTCGTCAGCTCAAGAAACCTATGTTTTCTTTTTATCCATTGACCAAGGAAGACCACCCCAAGATGGACAAAGTTGCGGATAGGGTCGAGAATCAGGCAAGCCATGGCACCTCCTTCCCCCTGCATGAGAGGTTTCCCTTGCGGGTGCAGCATGCTCATAACACAACACCACCCATGTAATGTCAGCCCTAAGGACAGCTTAGCAGTCCCACAGGCTGCTAGTAAAAGGATTACATATAGTATCATATGTAATATAAAGTAAAATAGTGATGTAACATTAGCTGAACACAACTCAGACTCAGTATCAAGAGTCACATGTAAATATACACATAACAGAGCCCAATGGATGGGTATGTAATAAGTATAACCACAAAGGTTACAGTGGCAACCCATAACCACAAGTGAACCACTCGTCTAATAATGAGGGATAAGCCTAAGAAAAGGATATATAAACCCTCCTTCTCATCAGAGGAGTCATTCCCCTCTTTCCTCACCTTTTCATAAACACAACCACCTAATAACACAATAGCAAAACTTTGAAGATTCTTATAATTAAGACTTCTGCTAAATAGGTGTACAGTGTTAGAGGTGTAAAGTAAGAGAAGGTCCAAACAAGGTTGATAACCTTAACTTGAATATCCCTTGCTTATCAGGACAGAAAGGGCTAGAGTTAAACTACCCAAGTAATAAAGTGCCTTTTGCTTGTATCATTGTGTGAGTGGAGCCATTAAAAGGATAGCTATAGGCCTATCCTTGAGGGCTCCTCCATTAGTGTCCTAAGAGACTCAGAAAGGGTCTAAATCCTCTATTGAGAGGTCAACTAGCTGAAGTCAGTACTTGGGGATACCAAGTACTTCTTGCTGTACTTATTACATATGTTATTACATATGTAGTCTTCATATTACATGTCAATTAGGAGTGTAATTTACTTATTACATTGTATTTAATTTGAATTATGCTGGATTACTATATGTAATTATGTTATTTGAAGCCTATGGGACTGCTGTATTGTCCTCAGGGCTGACATTCACACTGGTGTAGCTGGTGTAGTTTTTGAGCTACAGTTGAAATGATGAAATTTCTACTAATCAAACACATGAGTTACCTTGGGTAAACATGATCAATTGTACTGTAACTCTAATATTGACACTTGTAATACAGTATTGACACAAGTTCGCACAGATCCTCATGTAGATGTGAATTATTTGATATTTACACATCATTGCTAAACTGATGTATGAACTCTCCATTCAATGAATTAACAGATTCTCACACAAGATCATTTTCCAGGATCACTAGTAGATTTAATTAAATTACACATTGTACAAACAACTTGATCCATTAACTCTGTGGTATCAACTACAGTTGATTCAATGAACATTGAATCAACAGTACAATTGAGAATCTAAGAATACAAAAAGACTACTAGTTCTCATCCTCTCCATTGCCTTGAGTAGAAGATGGTTTGTTATTGGAGCAAAGAAGCTAGATCACCTCTATCTTGATTCGAGCTGAAACCACAAAATTGAGAGCACTCTTCAGGCCTCAGAACATGTATAAAAGAGCATCCACTTTCTTGTGTTAAAGCCATCATCATCACTTACCACTTCTTTAAAGAGATTACTCACTTACATAGTATTTAAATCAACATACACCTCTTATATTCCATGAATCATTAGTAGAGTTGTCTGTTCCATTTCTAGAAGTCCTCTGTTGTGGTCACCCTTCTTTCTGGAGTTATGATTGATTTCTTCCTTGGTCAAAATCCCTAGATCTCTATCCACATCCAAATCCTCTTAACTTTCAACAAATCCTCCCTCTAGAACCAAAACAAGAGTCAGTAGGATTCTTTACCCTTTTCTATCTGTTATAGGCATGTTTCTGGATTAAGTCAAAGCTACTTGGACACTCTATTTCTAGTATTCATCCTGGGTTAATCAATTCCTGCTGCACTGATTTGGTGTTTGCATATATCTCACCTAGAGTGATTGCCATGGCCAATAAGAGTCAGTGAAGAGAAATTCAATAATTCTTGATTTCTGTAAAAGCCTGATATATTCAGATAAGCCTTGAATATTTATATTTGTGGAAATATTCACCTAGATTGCTATTCCTTAGTAGCTAGTTCTAGATTTTGTGGTTATTACAACCTTTCTTTTAGAGCTATGCTGACACTAGGCCTTCTGGAAAAGACTTGTGATCAATCTACACCCATTCCCCTTTGCTTTTCAAATGCCATGTGGCGCCAAAAAAATCAGTGGCAGTGGGGAAGACTTTGGATCCATGGGCAATTGAGTTGTTGAAGGGCAGCTTGGGTCTTTGTTGGTAATTTTTCAAAGTTCTTGTCTTGGTTTGCTGTGTGCCAGCATCACATGCACAATCTGGGCTTGACCTGGGATTTCTGGAGTGAAGATAGTGGAAAAACGGAATGTAAGCACTATTTAGCTGAGTTATTGATGAGATAGAGTGTTTTTTTGGTAGATCTATTGGTGCTTTGGAGATCTTGTTGGGTTGTGTTTTGTGGCCTAATCCTTTGATATCGCAATTAGTGAAGTGTGGTGAGGACTTGGTCCACTACCTACGGTGAATCTTGAAATTACTGCAACATTCTTGAATCTGAAATTGTAAATATAAATATTGACACAAGCATATTCATTAGTAGCAGCCATCTGCCACTAGTATCCCCCCAATTGGCTCAAAGGTGCTCAAAGCCACTGCCAATCTGTGCTGGCTGAGTCCACTCAACTCTTTCTAGTCTTTACATCCTTTCATAATTCTCAGACAAAGGTAAATAGGGGTGCTTCAAGTTGAAACATAGAACAGGCACAACACAGGAAAAAGATAAAGCTCAAAGCCTTTTTGTTGGAAGTTTGACCAAGTCCACAAAACCAATTGGTAACTCTCCAGAACACAAATGTTCTCACAGGTCCTCACCTATAAAGACTTTTTTATGACCTCAATTGTGGCCAACATTCCTCTACTGAGCTTAAGACACCTTGATTGAGGCCTTGGCAGGTTTTGCAAGAGCTGCTGATCTCCAAAGACTTTGATCAAGGTTTCCCAAGCTTTGTAGGCTTTGCTCATCCTTTTTCTGATCATTGGATGGGATTACAGTACACAGCAGAGGGAATGAAATCACCAATAGCATGTAAATATGCTTTTGTCAAGATCCAGATTCAGAATTCCAGCTTTAAAATTTTACATTCAATCCAAGAATCACTATAAGTGCGGCTCTGAATCCTGCTAAGCTCGGCTTGTTGACATGAGATGGTAGTATTTTTTTTTTAGGTGAAGCATAAGATGGATTGAGGATATAGAATTTATAAATGCTACTGTATAGAAATGGAAGCAAGTAGATGATCACATTGCGGGCAAATGAATATGTTTGAATCACCAATTCAAACTAAGTTCATACCTGGACACCGCAACGTCGCAACTTGTTTCAATCCGGGTTGAAACTCATTTTTGTCCGCTTGCTGTAACTGCCTAAATCCAGTTAAGCTATAGTACATACTTATGAATTGTACACTTAATTGCAGCTGTAGCATTATGTTGAGTATCTGGAGTGTCGGATAGTGGTCTGCTTTAAATTAAGTTGTCCGTCAACCTCGGTTGTCAACCCCCTTTTTATCCGAAACCAAATCACTTCATCTCATTGACCCAAAAACATTCACTGCCCTTTTCGAACTCTTCATTCATATCAATCTCGACCTCTTTTACTTTTACAATCCTTTCTTCCCATGTCTGACATCAGCGAAATGGAATACGATAGTACGGGCGGGTACGAGGACGATGAAGATGGTAAGCCGAGTCAGGTCCCAGACTCTACCTTCTTTCTACCATGCCTGACGTTTAACGGTTTTGTCAGCCATCGATCTTGATTCCAACAACATGTCCTCAAATGATGATGACGGCTCGGACTTTAACATGGTCACATCCTCGGCTCAATTAAACAAGAAGCTCTACGAGGTTGATTTTAAGGTCTTGGACGAAGACGAGCTCACGCTTCGTCAGAGCAAGGAGATTGCACATGTGGCGACGATCATTGGGATCGAGGAAAAGGATGCGGCCTTGATGTTGAGGTACTTTGGTTGGAACAAAGACTTACTAATGGACAAATACATGGTCCGTTTGGTGTCTGTCCAACACCGGCTTTTGGCTCGTGTGCGTACGTACTCACGCTTGCGCCCCTTTGGTGTATAGGACTCGCCCGATAAGGTTTATAAGGACGTGGGCATCTATCAACATACGGACGACCAAGCAAACGCTCCACGTCAGGCTAAGCGCCGGCTCACTCGCTCGAGCCCAACTTTTGTGTGCCAGATCTGCTTCAATGACGAACCCGACCAGAAGACAATCTGTCTTCCGTCCTGCCCTCCTCTCCCGTCTTCTTCGGCGTCGACCGGACCGGTACGACACGAGTTCTGCCAAGATTGTTATACGCAGTATGTGGAATCAAAGGTCTTGGGGGGCGAGGCGCGGACGATCGAGTGCATGGAGTCGAATTGTAAACAGATCGTTGATGAGAACACGATTATCAAACTACTGGCGGTTTCCCGGAGTAACACGGCCCATTTCCCTCCCTTACTCGACCGTTTCCAGACGCTACTCAACCGGACCTATGTCGAGGATAACCCGACGCTCAAGTTCTGCCCGGCGCCCAACTGTGAGTATGCGATCGAGTGTCAGGTCTCGAAGAAGAGCCTTGATACTATCGTGCCCAGTGTAACCTGCGAATGTGGACATCGGTAGATGCCTGTTCTCTCCTCTTTTCTTTCCCATCAAGTCTGTTGCTGTCAAGATGGCTGAGGATGGTCTCGGGTCGCAGGTTCTGCTTCGGGTGCAGTTCGGAAGACCACCAGCCGTGTATATGTCCAATTGTAAAGCTGTGGAAGAAGAAGTGTGCAGATGATAGTGAGACCGCGAACTGGATCTCGGCCCATACGAAGGAATGTGCAAAGTGCCATTCGACAATCGAGAAGAACGGAGGTTGCAACGTAAGCTGCTTCATTTAAACCTCGCGTGAATGAAGGGCGGCAGTGGGCGCGGACTGATGTTGACCGATTTTTCGGTATGCCTGAGTGTAGCATATGACGTGCAAGAAATGTAAATACGAGTTTTGTTGGGTTTGCCAAGGCGTGTGGTCGGACCATGGGACAGCTTGGTATAGCTGCAACCGATACGAGGAGCGTGCGGATGCAGGTAAAGACCAGCAATCGAAGTCCCGAGCGTCTTTGGAGCGTTATCTACATGTCAGTGCCGTCCCCTTCCCCTCCCTCTTCAACCTGTAAACTTTTGTTATTCCCTCTCACCTTCATCTCTTTTCGACAACCAATTTACAGTACTATAACCGTTTCGCAAACCACGAACAGTCTTTGAAGCTTGACAAAGAACTTCACCAAAAGACGGAACGCAAGATGGAGGAGATTCAGGATTTCTCAGACTTGAGCTGGATCGAGGTGCAGTTCCTCAACCGGGCCGTTGAGACTTTATCAGTGTGTCGGACGACATTGAAGTGGACGTACGCGATGGCGTTTTACCTAGAAAAGAACAACTTTACCGCGCTCTTCGAAGACAACCAACGGTGAGCGTGCTGTGGAAGAAATCGCGCACGGTGAGGCGGGTCAAATGCTTAGCTCGGGGTTCATTTTGAATTAGTGACCTTGAACACGCTGTGGAGGAGCTCTCGGGTATGTTGGAAGAGCCTATCGAGGCCGATACGATTGCCGAACTGAGACAGAAGGTCACGGATAAGACAGTGAGCCTTTATGAAAGCTGATAAAGCATTTGGACAGGTTGGAGCTAAGAGTAGAATAACTTGGTCGGCTTCTAGGTATATGTCCACAAACGTAACGAGATCATGCTTGAGGAGACGGCGAGGGACTACCAGGACGGACGAGTGGTGTGGAACAGTTGAGTGGCATTTCCTGCAAACGTTTTTCTGATCTGACGTAAGCTCAATCTGTGCCTTCCTTCGTAGCCATGTTCAAGATCTGAACAACGTGCAATGTATGTGTCATGAGTTCTGCTTCTTTGATGTTTTCCCGTGCAGGAGTGTTGTTGAATGGTCTGTTGGTCCTTGGAACAGTCAATTACCAGGCAGAAGGAGGGGGGCTAGGCGACGAGCTGCCATCTCTGCGGGTCTGTAGCTCTTCTGTCTTCCATGTTTTTTACCTCTTATACATATATATCAGTTTATGCGATCGTCTCATCTTCTATTGTTGTTCTTGTCACTTCTACCCTCAATCAATTTTTTTTTTTTTTGCTCAATGTACCGGCCTCTATCTACCCAAGTTGTGCGTTATGTTTGTGTGTGTTTTGTGAGTAGGAATAGGGGTTGTTCAATTGTCATAATATTACTGGTTTTGGAAGGCTTTGAAGCGGGTGAGGTTTGATGAATTTGTACTGGTATTCTATGGCAGGCACTGGCAGGGTCTATTGATTTCAGTGTCATGTTGATGGAAGTAGATACTTGCATTGACTTGTTACATTTCTTGTTCGCAACACACCCGGAGTTGTCCCTTGTCAGACTCCTGCAATAAGCTTGGCTACATTTGAAGAAGAGTGTGTACTCCAGTACCGAGCGCACCCACATCAGCTAGCGTTCACATGTTCCTTTTATGTGACCAAGTTAATTGGCACATGGATTTTATGACAGGTTGTGTTGGCCCAGACCAAATTACCCTACCTAGATGTTGGTGCCTGATCTGCCCTGATGTCAGCCCTGAGAGCATCCCACTACAATCAAGATCAGGATTAGGTGGTGCCCCGGAGACACACAGGCATCCCAGGAAACGAGCGGTTAGACAAGCTGGCCAAAGCAGCAGCCACCCGAAAAGTCCCTCCCAACCACGTCCACAAGCCAAGCCTAGCGCGCTTCAGGCACTGCAAACAATTTCAAATTTTCGGCCCCGAAAATTTTGAAAAATACCCGAAAAATTTCGGGACTGGGTTTAATCCGTTTTTTCCCCCTGAATTGAGAGACTCGAAAAGGAAAGTAAATCCGGGTCAGACCAATATATCCTGGGATTATCTAGGTCATCTTGCAATCGTCA
>KI566627.1:2300-21488 GCA_000500245.1 Cronartium ribicola 11-2
TTTTTTTTTTTTTTTTGCGTCTCTGGTACAAACAAATTTGAAAGAAAAATCTAATTCTGTCACATTTTCTTGCGTTGGGTTGCGTGGACGAAGGTATGTTTTAATAGATCAGTTAACGGTTGGCGGCACAGTCAACTTAAGCAAGTCCCTCCTCGCTTGAAAGCCTCCGCCTCGAGGGGCTTAGTTAAGTTGAGCGGTGCAGGTGCGCGCAGTCAAACCCCCAAATGGTGGGGCTGTGCGCAGGTAAGAGCATCCACAACAGTCCAACTATTGTGCGGGGTCAAGCGGGGGTCTTGAAATCATGTGCAACCACTGCGCGTAGCTCTTTCTCCTAGTGTACACCTAATTACAAACTTCGATGTAGAATTTTTATAAAAATAGCAGATCTTTTTACCAAACATGTTGTAGGAAGACATCAATCAAGACCCCCTCAATTTGAATGCTCCGCTGTGGACACACCTTTTTTTGAACCCTCCCCCTCCACACACACACATCTGAATAACAGGTCCCAGGCCCTGATCGAGGGTCTCCACAATAGGTGAACCATTGTGGATGCTCTCAGAGCATCCCCAGAAGACCATGGAGTATGGGGGGGGCCAATAGGGAACCAATTTTCAAATGTGGGAGGTTGAAAAAACAGTGTTCACACAGCGGGAAATGCTGGTGGGTTTTACCCGGTCAACGCCCCTTCCCCCCAAAAAAACAAGCACTTTGAAACCCTGAATTAACACAAAAGTTACAAGTCACCACCGCATGGGACATCCCCACCAACCCCCAGACTTGTAACAGGCACTTCCATCACAATTATCTCGCAGGCAGAATGCGAGGTTTCCATCGGGGCAACCCGCCGCAGCATGCGGGTTATTTCAGCAGAAATCTTGTATTCTTCCTGCAGGAATACCTCACAGGACAGCATGTGAGGCAAATATGTTGGCAGTGCGGGACTTACGTCAAGGCGGAATCGATAGGTGGGAGATTGGGCCAGACCCAAGATCACTGACTCACCCCTAGCCACCACAATGCAACCTGGTAAAAAGACCAACCCACTTCCTTGCATACTGCAAGAAATATTCAAAGCAACGTACAGAATTCAGGAAGAGCTTGAACAAAGAAATCATCAGAGCCAGCACAAACTCAGCGGCGGCGGTACTTGAAAACCCAAAACATTCCCGCACTTGACAAGATACATAGAGGCTATGGAGAGATTCATCAACCTCACAACCTGCGAGAAGCATTAACAATCTGTTTCTTATGCTTTGCTTTTCCCTCTTATGCCTTTCAATTTCTTGTTCATATTTCCATAATTTTTTTACTCATGATCTTATTGTGGAAGATTTGTTATCTATCCATGATATCATGGAAGGT
This sequence comes from Cronartium ribicola 11-2, assembly GCA_000500245.1. Taxonomy (NCBI): domain Eukaryota; kingdom Fungi; phylum Basidiomycota; class Pucciniomycetes; order Pucciniales; family Coleosporiaceae; genus Cronartium; species Cronartium ribicola. The sequence continues at coordinate 3,666 of KI566627.1, forward strand.
ACTTTGATGCCATTCCAAAAGCAAGAAGTCAATGATTTTTGACTTCTCAAATTTTGATTTTGAGTGCTGCAAGTTACCTCCTACGTTTTGTGAGTTACATACCCCAGCTAGCCAGTCTTCAAGTTGAACTTTTGGAAAAGTTCTTCAAGGCCAATCTCATCAATCATACATATCAATACCTCTTTTAATAAATAACCCACATCCATTGACACCTCTTCCAAAAAACCACTTGACTACACAATCATATCAGTTATTCTTAATCAACCCTTCAACCTTGGTTCATTTTCCTGGCTAGCAATGAAGGGTACAAACAGCTGGTAAATTTCCAGTTGGTCTGTCCCTTGTGATCCCATCCTATGTTGATGAACTTTCAGCATAGATTCAGATCAGCTAGACTTTAGAATAACATCCTATTCCTCAATTCTTAACTTCAACTCCACTTCAATTCAATCTCAAGGAGGACATCCCATTTCTTCTTTGAAAAACTCACACGAAATTATCTTAATCAACAAACCACTAGTCCATCAATACAAGACTGAATGAGGTCAAATCAATTTAGTTGACAAAGAACCAAACCTGATTATCGCCCAAAGCATCTAATGGGTTGACAACTAGGATAATTGGTTTCCCAGCTATTTCTTCCTCATTATGAAGACTATCTTTATCTATCTTCTGGTGCAGAGTAACAAAACTCTTGGCAAGTCTTGTTTTCCCATATCCAGTTCCAGAAATTGTGAAGGTGTCTTGTTCTCTTGCCAGAAGTTGTACCACTTCAATTTGAAGCTTTCTTGGGTCATCTTTTGTATTTTGCAATGAAAGCTGCTTGGATGTGCACATCTAACTCCAAGTCCAAAGGTTTGAGAACCAACGGGTTGGGATTCATACACCCATCTGATATTGGCTTTTGTCTTGGTTTATTAGGCTTTCACTTTGGCTTTTGTCTTGGCTTATTAGGCTTTCAATTTGGCTTTAACTTTGGCGTTGGCTTTGGCGGTCTAGGAGATTTTGGTCTAGATTGTTGTACCAAATTTGACTTAGGTTTTGATTTTGACTCTGACTTTGACTTCCAGAGGTACTTCAAAGTCCAATCGGGGGTCTTTCTTTTGCCATGGCTCTTCTTTTTCTTGTTGCAACTGCTTCCCATCTTGGGGGAAATTTGTTGAATTTTTAAATGAATAACTTGCTCCTTTCTGTGAGATCAAGACTGACAAGCTCTAGACAAACTCTGTCTGTCAGAAGGATGATTTGACATCTGCAGTTGGCCTCAAGTAACTACACTGTCAGCATATTTACCTTGCATACTTTCCTGCAAGGTATTCTTTCAGGCAGAATGTAAGGTTTCCACCAAGGCAACCTGCCACAACACATGCAAAGCAGATATGCTGGAAGTGCTTTGAGGTCTACTTTTTTTTTGTATCTGTCTAGTTTTTGTTCTAATTATTGAAAATCAATTCTCATAAGAATCAACTACATATAATACCCTTGTGGAAGGCCTCACAACAAGACTTTAACTGTACCTCTCATGGTACAAGAGGTGTGGAGATGTAGAGCCAAAATCAATCAAAGTTTTTATTTGGCTCAAATTTATACCACCAAGAAGTACCACCTTAGCATAATTTGCTTGCTCAAGCCTTGGAATTGTCTGTCAAAATCTCAATAGACTTGATCAAGTGTGCGACTTTCTTAAGTTAGTTTACAACCTATTCAAATTTCAAGTGGCCTATGAGTTTTGCATCACCCATCACACCCACACAACTACTGTATACTGTACTCCAGATCCACCTTCATCAATCCTCCACAAATTCACCCTCAACATGGGCTGTTGTTCCTTTCAAATAAGCTTCTTCAAAAATTCACCACAGCCTGCATGATATCTTTCAGCCAACACAGCAACTTGATCCTTGAATTCCTAGAGATTCAAATTCATCACTTCAATTCGGAAAATAACTGGCCAATGTTGGGAAAACTCCTGCACACTTATTGGCTTTGTCATCTTGAACTCAAATAAGGTTCCAATCTTATTGGATCCCAGAATGTTAGGCAACACTCCTTGTCAAGTGGCTACAAGAGAGGCAGAAGGTTGTCCACTAGCCTGGACAGCAAGTTGAATATGGGAGACTATGCATGGGTCCTGAGTGGGTTGATCTGGGGTGCTTGTGAAGTGATGAGGTGGTTCAATTGGTGCATGTGTTTGAGCAGACCCAAAGGAAAAGTCTCAAAATTTTCAGGACAATTCGAGGTATTATCCTGTAAAGGTGCAACAAGAAATAGCAAGATGGCTGTAGTTACATCATTGGAAGACTCTCGCTGTCTTTCCAACATTTAGCTCAAAGATCAATCTTGAAAATTGGTAAGCAGTATGCTGAGATATGTAGGTAAAAAAATCATGTAGTTCAGGGGGGGGGNNNNGGGTCCAAGTATATGTAAGCTCTTTTGAGGGGACTGTACATATGATTGATATTATATCCCACTTTAATGATCAAATCTCTTATTATTGATCTTCAAGATCATATCTCTTGATTTCCTTTCTGCCTTTTCAATCCCTGGCACCACTTTGACACCTTTCCTTTCAGCCTGAATGTGCTTAAATATACCACCCTCGAACTTGAATACACTCACCTACATCCTCAATCTCAGACTTTGCCTTCAGACTTCTCCTTTTTTGATTTTGATAATCCATAATTCATTCTACTAAATCCCAGAAGGCTCAATGTCACTGATTCCAAGTGAAACATCACAAAACATCAAAATTTGAACATTCAGAAATCTTGGAACCACAAAATTGCTTATGAATACTGTCAGCCCCTGAGTACTCAACAACTACCATGGGACTACAAAATTTATCATAAACACCTCATAGCTCAGTCTCAAGAGCTATACACAAGACAACTTGTTGTAACCCATAATAATAAAATATAATGGTAATGATACATTATTACTGAAAGATTTACATATACAAGGTTAGGTCTACCTTCTACTGAGTAAATATGCTCATAGAAAAGGAAGAGTGAAGGCTCAAAGTATAAAAGGAGGACCAGACCTCTTTGGACATCTCCCCTCTCTGAAGCATCATAAAAATAAAACTCAACAGTCTGAATACCTCTCTAGGATATTCTGGGCTTTCTTCTTCTAAGATTCCTCAGTCACTGGTTAATTCAATTAACCTTGGTGATTTTCCCTCTATTAAAGAAGTAGTCTAGTTCCCTTACTGGTTTTCACCAGTTGTCTTATTTCATGGTTCACTTAAGGTTCATCACTAGCACCTTTCCTACCTAACCCGACTGCTTCACTATTGCTGAAGCGTTCTCAAGAGTGTAGCATGGTGGTAGAGGATAAAAGCTGAGCATGTTAGCTTCTAGAAAGTACAGGGTATAAAATATCTGTGTGAAGCTCCACTGATCCTGTGGACATCTAGCTCTTTCACTAGATAGGATCAGTACTCATCTGGCCTTCATGAAAGATTCCTGGGCATTTGAGCTGCATAAGAACCCATTACCAACCTTTGGCCTTTTGTGCCCACACCTTTCTTTAGATTATCAGTGAGGTCACTTGCCAGACAGAAGCAAGTGGCTTACACAAACTTCTATCTCCAAAAATAAAAAAACTATACACACCAATAACATAGCTCCTTTAGGTGAAAAACCTTCAAAGTCTGATGAATGTACAAGCTACCCATTGGAGCCTGCCAAAAATGATCTTTAAAAGACCTCTGTTTGAGAAAAGAACTTGAATAAGAACCAATCTAATAACTTAGATCCAAACTCAAAAAAACACTTGAATTGATAACTTGAATTCAAACTCAAATATGAATTAAATTAATAACTCGACTTCATCTTGAGTCAAGACAGAACTCCGCATCAAAGAGATTGAAGATGCATCCAATGGACTCGAAGAAGCCATTGAGAAACTACACATTATCACAGTTTACACCCAACCTCAAATGCTCTTGCAATCAAATATTTGGACTGGCTTGGCCTCCTACATGACTTCAACAATTATTGACATATGCTCAACCTGGCCAACCCCAAATCATCAGGTATAAAAGCTTCCATTGTAATGGTGGCTTTTTATGTTCTTAAAGAAGAAAATCCCCACAAAGATGGAAGCGGGATTCCTCACACAGCCCAAATTTTATCTGAAGCCGCACATGTTATCTTCACCAAAGTCTACCAATCAATGGACAAGTGATTTCAACACCACATCCAGCTATCTTGGATAATTTATGCTGTGCATACAAGGCTCTCTCAAGGCAATCCAACTATTCCAGTAACAAAATCATTTCTTCAGATGGTGATTGAATGAGCCAGTCATATCTACAAATTTCTTCCTAAGTTTTACTGGGAACTTAATCTGATTGAAATTCTTACATAAATATTGAGGTTTGTAGTTCTACACTTGGAGTCATGCAGTGGTTGCACACAACTTATATACTCTTGAGCAACCTCCCAAACTTAGAAACTCTCCACATTTTTTTGTGGAGAGTCTTTCTGTCCCACCCTGGATTTTACTTATCCTGCTGAAGCAGATTTTAATGGATTCACCTCTCACATCTTTGGAATCCCTCACAATCCAAGGTCCCCTGGGGTTTGACTAATTAAATGGAGTGGGGTTTGGGTCAAAGCAAGTTATTTAGACTGTTGGCTACAGTAGCCTTCCAAAGGCTGACCAAAAGCCATGATTTGGGGATTTCTGACTCCACACCACCACACCCTGGGAGCAATCTTATGTCTTGTTTTTGTACAGAAATGTACCATTCAAATATTTATGTGGACCCCAGGATCATATGGATTACAAGCTTCCATTGAGATTCTAGCCATGCAAGAATTTCTGGTGTTGCATGCATACACTGAGGTGTGCAATAGGTAAATTTTACAAAGGTTGAAAAGAGGCCAGAAAAATGGTTGCTAAAAAGGTATGTCCAACAAGAAGCACCCATCCAATGAGTGGAGCCATACATCTGAAGCATGAGCCAACTTTTCCAAGGGGAATGTACCAGAGTATTCATCACTGTAGGCATTAAGTAAATCCCAACTGGGAAAATGAATTATTGCTGGACAAATGGCAAAAATTCCATTTTGTGGAATGTACCTGATAGAAACAACCTTTGAATGTATCTGACAAAATTGTGGAAAAACCTCAATTATTCTTGCCATGCTGAAGAAGAGATCTTGATCTTACGGGATTTTTGTGGACAAAACATAGGAGTGACACCTATAAGTATTTGGGACAACCCAGGGGATAAAATTGGATCAGAAAAGGGACATATTTCCAAATGACTTTACTAAAATGGTCCCAGAAACATCATCAAAGAGCCTTCCATGAGTTTTTAAGCCACATTGTTTTTGATGATTTTTTTCAGGAGTATTAGTAGGCCTTACACTTCTTGGCAGGTGGGAAAATTAAAGTCAAGAGAAGAAATGTCACATACATTGGTTCTATATGTAATAGTGTCTCAATAAACTCTGAAAAGATCATGAACTTTGTGAGACCTGTTATGAATCTGTGGAAAGTCTTGTGGGAACTTTTTGTAATCTTCCTGGCATACTTTATATGTAAAATAATCCAGTTATTTTGGCCAGTATATTCAGTCAAAATAGGTGTACTTTGTTGTGAATGAAACATGCCAGAAAAAAGCAAAAAACTTTCAAAATTCTTTTGGAAGTTCTTCAACAGACCTGAAAGGATTCATGAATTGTCAGTTCTTTTGAGACACTATTACATATAGAACCAATGTATGTAACCTCTCTTTTTTTGAATTTTATCTTCCCACTTGCCAACAAATGTAAGGCCTGCTAAAAATCCTTGAAATAATTAATCAAAATCAATGTGGCTTCAAAACTTATGGAAGGCTAATTCCAAGATTTTTCATTGACAGTTTAAGTAATGTGATTTTGACATATGTGCATCTTCTGATCCAATTCTATCCTCTGGGTTGTCCCAAATGCTTATGGACTTCATCCCTATGTTTTGTCCAACAGAATCCTGTAAAAACAAGCTCTCTTCTTCACCATGGCAAGAATCATTGATGTCCTTTCATGATTTTTCAGCTACATTCAAAGGTTGTTTCTATCAGTTACATTCCACATAATGGCATTTTTGCCATTTGTCCAGCAATAATTCATTTTCCCAGTTGGGATTTATCTAATGCCCCTAGTGCATTATCTGTCATTATATAATCATTTTATAGACTTGATCCCTCCCTTGTAGAGCGAGGGATTTAATGAATCCCACCCACTGCTACCTCTACATCACAGAGGACTTATTCAGGCCTTACAACTATTCCTTCCAAATCCACCATGCATGACTGACATTGTAATGTCTTACACTGTCTCAGAGGAGTTACCACTGATTCAGAAGTGTTGACCTGGGGCAGCAAGTCAGCAATCACTCTGAACCAGTTAATGTGAGAGATTGGTTGATGAAAACAATGGAAAGCTTTGAGTTCAAGGAGAGAAATGCTTTTGAGAGAAAACAGACAAAACAAATGAAAAGACTAACCTGGGGCAGCAAGTCAGCAATCACTCTGAATCAGTTAACATGAGAGAGTGGTTGATGAAAACAATGGAAAGCTTCGATGAAGAATCTTTCCACGTGCCCCATGAGAGAATAAATGAGAGAGCTGTCATGTAACATGACTGTCACAGTTTTGACATGTAGAGGCATACACAGCGCTTGAAGATGTGAAGGAAAACATTACATCTCAACATAATGTATGCCAAGTGTCCCAGAAACCAACCACCTGGCCCATTTGAACCACCTCAACACAGACCATACTCAAAAAAGTGGTTTGGCTTGCTTGATCTGTATGTGGCACCATCCTACATATATTTGACCAAATATGCTCCTAGGGTGTACCATTCCCCCCAAGACTCAAAGCATTCTGTGTCAGTATGTAGGAAACTGGAGTATTGGAGAAACATACAATGGAGGGTTTGGTACAAGAAAACTAGCACTGATGATGTGTTCTTCTGATTCACAAACAGGTAAGACTATATATACTAAAACAATACAGGCAAGGAGAGTTAGATTTCAAATGGGATGTGATCTCTGGAACTCCAAGCAAAAAGATGAAAAGAAAGATGGGACAACATAGAACTTTAAAACAAACCCCAAATAGAAATTCTCCAGTTGCAATGTTCTCCAGAGGAGAAAATTGCAACCTCCTTGCCCCTCCACCCAACAACAAAATGATTAACAGTGTCCATTTATCAGGCCCCTCATGTTAGGGGCTGTGGACAGTACAAAGGGGTCTGTTTTTACCCTTCATCTCCCCCAATTTTGGGGGCCCAGTAAATGGACACTGTGTAACAAATTCAAAGCCTCACAAATAATCATCCAATGTGGCTCCAACCAAATAAAAATCAGTTCAATGGTCTGCACAAGAAAAAGATCAAATAGTTGATTACTACCACACTGGAGTCTATTGGTTTGAATTTTGAAGGCCAACAAATCTAAATGAAAGGAATTCAATAATTCCTCTTGAAGATGTCAAAATCCATTTTCAGACTTGCCAAAAGACAGACTGGCTACTTTAGAAAAAATATCAATGGACACATCTAGCTGACACAAATTTGATTACCCAGGCTACATGTTTTCCATTCAAAATTGGAGGAGTCCATGGCTCCATCTTGGTGGTCCCGGAAGCTTTTTTCAAAGTTATAGTGTGGTGCACTTTCATTAAACATGCAACTCTACACTCAGAATGATGGCTTAGTAAACCTAAAGTTGTTGTGCACGTGATCTGAGCACATAAATTGTTAGTAAATTATGGAACATGATAGAGGGTGTTGCTAGAGATGGAATGTGTGATATGGGGCTCACAAGGTGGAAAGGTGTTGAATTAATATTGAGCCCTGAATTATAAAGATTTATGTTGTAAAAGTGGATCAAAGGTGGCATTTGAATTACTCAACAAAACATATGTAGACTTGGTTTGAAGTATACTTAATTATCATGTACAGTCAACTCCCTCTAAATGAATACGGTTTGGCAGGGGGTGTTTTCCATGCATTTAGAGGAATATGCAGTAATAAATTGACTCCCTCCAGTTGCATAAAAGTACATGATGTAATATTTATGGGTAAACAACCCTGTTTACATTTTTAAATTGCTTTGAGAGGTGTTCTTCAGCAAAAAAGAACAGAAGCTACTAAATTTCTCTAAAGGACCAATTTTTATTCTGTGGCTTGAAGAAGTCTAAGACAACAATTTTGTTTCTGAGTGGATTTATTTTGGACTACAAATGAATCTCTCCAAGCATTACAACAGTGCATCCAAGTTGATTTCTAAGGGTTCATCAAGTTCTTCCATGTATCAAAAGAGAAGAAAAACTGCCTTCATTGCCTCCTGAGAAATTGACACTAGTTTGGAGTAGACCTCATATTCATCTTCATTGCTATTCACATCTGGATGATTGTTATTGTAATCATCCACTATTCCTGAAGTAAAGGATATGGTCAGATTGTTTGGAGTCTCTTTCTTTTAGTAAAGAATATGGTTGACTGTCAGAAGCTGGCTTGGTGAAACTGCACCAATATCTTGAATCATTTGCCAAATTTTTTGGAGCATGGTATTTTGGCACATCCATGTACCAAAAAAGTCAATTTTTACTGCATGGGGCTGTCTGTGGCTGTATTTCAGGTAAACTGCTGCTATATTCCAGGATCCATGCTGGATTTAACACTCTCTCAAAGATGAGGTGGTTATGTTTGGGTTCTGAGGTTTTGGTGATGTCTGTTTTTTAGGTGTGTGAAGTTTAAATGATCAGATTGGAAAAGATATGGATTTTTGTAGTATTCTCATTTGAAGGTGTGCTATGGAGGTAATTAAATTGTAGTGTGATGTTCAGATTGACTGTTTTTTTTTATTTTTTTGTTTGTGGTCAAGGCTAGTTGTCACTACATGAATCATTTGTTTTTCCTTATGGGTAAATGATTTGATGCCTTTGTTATTTTTTTTTGGGTGAGTGTAATGACAAAGGCATTTAATAAGTTTTCTGCATGGAAAAACAAATGATTCACATTGTGTGTGTGTGCTCTTTGGTTTTAAGAAGATTGTGTATAAAAGTAAAGGAAGGATTTCAAAACTCTGGGAGCAAGATATTGTTTCTGGTTGATGGCCAACTTTATAGTAGTTAAAAACTCATCCAGATCATCCTTGGTAGCCTCCCCATCATTTTAGAGATTTCTGGTTTATGGTTTTTTGTTATAATGAAGTCAGTATTGTGTTTGTATCCTCATAAGTGTCTTTTGACCTTATTTTCCATGATTTCTGGTATCAAAAGTTGATTCTTTGAGTGGATTAGATCCCCACTGATTGTGGTCTCTTTTAGAATTGTTCTGTGTGCTCTGTTCCTTGGTTTCTCCACTTTGAATCTCATTTCCAGGGTAATACCTGTTAAAACAACTGTTGAAGCTCAAGAAAAAACTTGAGTAGCATTGGTGGTTCTTTCTCTATTGTTGAAATTAGAGTTATCCTAGTCAAGCTCTGTCCTATGGGGAGTTCCATATTTCTCCATATTGCAAGATTTTATAGAGGTTGTAGGAAATGCCATATCTAATGCATCATTCAAGGATAACATCAGGCAGTTAGAGGATATACACTACATGAAAACTGATCTTTACCTGCCAGTAAATTTTATTGGGGCAGGTAAATAAAATTTAGTGATAGATTTATTTTCCTGCCCAGAATTAATTTTATTTACCTGTAAAATTTTACCTCTTCCAGCCATACAGCAAACTTGAATATTTCAGTATATTTTCTTTCAAGCTTCTTATCCAAGTGTATATAATATTGAACACATGTAATTTCCATAAAATAAGATTGTACAGGTAAATAAAATTCATCTATAAAACCATCACCAAATTTTCATTTACCTGTCCTAATAAAATTTACCAGTAGGTAAAGAAGAGTTTTCCCATGTTGATGGGACATTGGTCAATTCAATGGGGGGAGTTGCAGAGGGGTATAATATAGTAAGATTTGAGTTCAGTAAAGCCAAACTAATGAATTTCACACTTTAGAAACCCAATGACCCACTGAGACGGTCTGGTGACCATCTCCTCCAACCAGAAAATAGTACCAAATGACCATGAGCTTGGCTGGATCCCAAACCATCTTTCAATATTTACCTAGACAAGTTCAAAGCCCTTGGAACCCAAAAAAATGGACCAGCTAGGTCAATTAATTTAATTGAATATACTGCAGCGTTTAGCAAGTAGCCATAAATAACATCATGGCATCCGGAACATAACGCGAAAGTTACGCAAAATTTACAACATGTATGATGTACTCCACAAACAGATCATGAAGGTTTCGTATGACATCACTGAGTCTTGGAAGTAGAAGAAGTAGCATGATCTTTGTGTTTAGAGGGTTTGATAGCCTAGGAAACATGAGAAGCAAAACCATCAGAAGGAGCACAGCAAAAGCCAAAGAATACCAAGATAGGAAATAAGGGTACAAGAAAACTTTACCTGAGGATGTTGTACAAAATCAAACTTTCCCGCCATGTCTAAATGCCAGGGCGAGGGCTGGCCAAACCCAACATCACCTCCAAACTGAATATCCCAACGTACTTCAGCTGAAGGTGCATTCATATACAGGTCAAAGCAAGATATTTCCAAACCTGATCATAAGGATATCCTCGTTTGAATTCCGATAAACTTTCCAACTCCTGAATGTGATCCGAAGTGAGAAGAAGTGATAAAGCGGTAATATTAGCATGCAAATGCTCAATCTTTCGACCGCCGACAAGAGGGAAGACTGGTCGGATGGTTGAGAACGAGCATGTGTCAGCGTACGGGACGTGCTGAAACTCAGAATAAACTTCTGCACTCGTTTCAAATCACCCACCGTATGGGAACTTTTGTAGAACGTATGCCAACGCAACTGCCGTCACACAATCGGTTCCTAAATCCTTCGCCACTTTCTCCAAACCGGCTGAAATCTTAATTTCGGAATCAGTTTGATCACTTGTACTCATAATTGAGCGAAGTTTCTCTCCACTAGCCGCACGCTTCTCGAGATCAGCCTTGGATTGAAACTTTCCGGAGCCAAGAGCGCCCCACGGGCATAAGGCCATGCCCTCCGACATGCACATCGCTTGACACGATTGGAAAAATTAAGTCAGGATTAGCAGCAGAACTTTTCACAATTTGACGAAACGTAGAACGGGTACGAGTGCGAGTGACACGTACGGATAATTTCTCGCTCAAGGTCGCGAATCATAACACTCCATAAACCTTGATAAACCACAAATGTCGCTAGACCATGGTCACGCGCATCTAAAAAGGCATGGAATTTGTATGGTTCAAATTGGTGGTCAAATGGTGTGTACTATATTTGATTTCTTAGTTTTTGAATGAATGTAACTACCACGAACATTGATTCGCTTTCGATACAATCCAGGCTGGTATACCGGATGCCCCCAGGTAGAGGACCTATGAGTTTCCGAGCATCAAACGCAGTGAGGGTCAACATTTGCTGGCTAGAATTTGGAAAAGCGAAGGTTTTGCAACATCGCCTATGAATTTACCTTGCCTTTCTTGACCAATGCATCCAAGGATTGCATCACTTCCTCAACACTTGCAGTGTAGTCCCACCAATGTACGTAGAGAATATCAATATAATTCGTTTGCAGTTTGTCCAGGGAGTCTTGGAGTGATAGCATGAGTGATTTTTTTCCGTTGCCTCCATACTTCAAATCACCGACGTGTGTATCAGTTCTACCTTTCTATCATCTTATCAAGTTTTCGTAGTAGACCAAAGAACGTACATTGACTCGAATTTTACTCGCTGGTTCCTCATTTTTATAATAAGCTGTATACTTGGTTGCCAAAACCATCTCGTCACGGTTTCCTATGACGGGGATCCAGGTTCAATGAGTGATCAGAAATTGAATATGAAGGAATCATCACGCCTACCTCGTTCCTTCATCCACTCCCCGAGCCACTTTTCACTTTCTTCTCCTTGATAGTTGTTTGCCTAAAGGATCACAGATATGTATTGTTATTTGAAGAGAAAACAAAACCAAAATGCATTTTTCCATTCATGACAATCATATTCACTTACCGTATCGATGAAGTTACCACCAAGGCGAACAAACTCATCAAGAAGTTGAAAGGCAGTCTCTTTATTCATGGCCCCCATACCTCGCTGCTCCCAGGCCGTACCGATGGACATTGCTCCAAGACATAAAGGCGAGACGCGAATGCCAGCTTGAGGGCTCAAGATACGGTAAACTCCGAGTTCAGAGATAGGTTGAGGGGCAACTGGAAAGCTAGACATGATGGATCTAGGGCAAAGTATGCTGATGACCAGCCCCAAGATCTCATGGGGGTATGCCTTGATAAGCTTTAAGGTTGGGGTTACTTATGTACATGTAGTCATGAGTGTTATCGTTAAGCTCAGGTAAGTCTCTCTCTTCTCTCTCTCTCCTCCACGCGCGCTCGTCTGGTCAGTCAGGCCAAAGCTGATGAATGGCTAGACTACCTGACAAGGCGCGTGAGCTTTTATCTTACTCTCTCTAACCTAACCTCCACGTATATGTGTCTACATGTACATATGGCTTTGGCGAAGCCGTGTCCCTACTAACTATCCTCAACTATGAGGAACTCTTGAGTATTAATTCCTGATAAATCTTGCATTGATATCAAGTACTCTAGATTGTCAGATCTCTACAGATCTTCAAGCAGATACAGGTCATACAGACCAGTACGGACCTACCAGAAATTCCTGAGCAGGAGGACCTTTTTTTGTGACGTGGGGGTCTTAGAGCTATGAAATTCAGTTTTTCAAGAAAGAAACAAACAGATACATATGAAGTTGATGATTTTCTTCAAAAACTGGGATTTTGCCTGTCCAAAACCTTGGGTTTTTTGAATGTGGGGGTGTGAAAGGTATGAAAATGGGCTTTGGACCAAAACTTTCCCAAAACATGGGGGTGAAACAGGTATGAATTATGTAAACTTCCCACAGCGGACTCTTCGGCTTCCACTTTGAGGATTCTGGGTCCAAAAACTGCAACAGCCAACTCTTTGAATCAGCCCTGAACCACTTGACAGTCTTCAAATTTTTGGACCAACTCTCCAAATTTGAAGAGTCCTCTAGACTCTTGAAGGACACTTGGCAGCACCTCTCATGTGATCAAATTCTTATCTCCAATGTGATATGCTGAGAACATAATCCTTCAATCAGGGGAACAGATGCTATAACCCAGCCTTCAGTCAGCTGATCAACAGTCCGCTCTGTGTAGGCCTTTTTTCAGGCGTCCAAATTGATTCTGAAGCCCGTTCAGGGCATGAAAATTTGAAGAGTCCGCTGTAGACATCCCTACGAAAAAGGTTTCTTTTCATGTATGAAAAAGGTCAACTTTGGGACTTTTAGACAACCGGCTTCTGGGGCAGGGGGGGTTGGCCGGGGTCCTTGATTGAACTCCTGGAACAAAGGCCTCTCTGAGATTTGAAACCCGTAATTGGCATTATTCATAAAGCCCAGTTCGGAAAAACTGCTGTAATGGCCTTCTTTTGGCAGGAGCAATAATTCAAAATTAGTGTACAAAGCTGTTCTTGGAGATACATCATGCACCCCAAAAGAGTTGAGAAGGAATGCAGCATATTGAGCCCAGACCCAGAAATACAATCCAGTGATTGGAAGTGACAATCTGATAGGTGTGTATGTGCCAAAATTACCAACAATGATCTTTCACCAAAGGTTTCTAAGCTTGACCCTCTGATATGCTCTTGCTCTTGACTGTGTGAGGAAGCCAGTGGATCAAACTTGGTTTGGATTTGGATGCTTTTTCAGAAACTCAATTTGAGCATTCTGATACCCCCTTTTCATTCACTCTACCTGGCTGAACCCCTAGGCTGTCGTATCCTGAGCATCGTGACTCACAATGCATTATTGCGAAGTTTGAATGAAGCTCAACTTTCAGTGCAAGCTAATCAGAGGGATTCCCAACACTTTCCAACCAACCTTTCAAGCCTTCAGTCTGAGCTCACCACCCCCTCCTATTATGAAAGGTGAGAGGTGGTTGAATGGGTGTTGAGTTCAAACCCGGGACGTACACAGTGTTCAAATCCAAATTTTGGTCCAAAACACGAGTCAAAAGCTGCGTTACTATTCAAGGTTACCTACCGTACGGTATGTGACAGGTCTGGGCTGAGAACCACTTAGTCCAATAGCGCGCGACTCTGCGCACCCACTCACCACACCTCATCATATCAAAAATGGCTGCCTTGAGAGCTCCGAACTTATTGTCAGTATTGAATCACTCCTTTTACGAGATACATATTGCCGATGCAAATAGAAAATGGACCTTGACCGATCCGAGACGCCATTCCAAACAGTGTCACCGAACCGATCCCATCAGGCCGAGTGAAGCTCAAGACTACTCACGGTCCGATCGAGATAGAACTCTGGCCGAAGGAGACTCCAAAGGCTTGTCGAAAGTAAAACCAAATCTAGATCAATATTTTTAGGTTACAAATATCAGTTCCTTATAGCTGATTATCTGACCAGCTTCGTTCAACTATGTCTTGAAGGATTTTATGATGGTGTAATCTGGCACCGAATTGTACCTAATTTCATCGTTCAAACTGGAGATCCCACCGGTACTGGAAGCGGTGGTAAGCTCTTATATATCACTAAACCTTTGTTACCAAATCTAGAGACTCATGACACTTGACGCGTATGTATTAAGGCGAATCGATTTACGATGAAGGTGTATTTGCTGATGAGATCAACGCCAGACTCAAGTTTACAAGGAGAGGACTAGTCGCAATGGCTAATCTGAGCGCTCCCAACACCAACACCTCACAATTTTTCATTACTTTAGGAAAGCTTTGATCACGCTCACTCATTCATTGCCCATCACCTGGTTTTCATGTTAACCCATCATACGCTCTACACTCATCCGTATGTTCTCAAAGCTAATGTCATTTGAATTTACAATAGACCGCACCGAAGAATTACAAGACAAGCATACTATATTTGGATCGGTGATCGGTGATACAATTTATAATGTACTGAAATTAAGTGAAGTCGAGGTCGACAAGAACGAACGCCCAGTTCACCCTCCTGTGATCAAAAGTGTAGAAGTGATCGACAACCCATTCCCTGATATTGTCCCACGAATTACCACCGAACAACGTAAAGAACAAGCAAAAGCTAAGAAGGAAGCAAAACGAGAGAAAGCAAAGGAGAAGATGAAATCTAAACATAAAGCTTTAGCGAAGTAAGTGTTTAGAAATTTGAAAACAATATTTAGCTTATGAAGCTTTCAGATCTTTCAAAGAAAAAGTTTTTGAAAAAAAAAAAAAAACACTTTATTTTGCTTCACAGAAACAAAGGACTTCTTTCATTTGCTGATGAAGAGCAGCTTACAGCACCTGAAATAGAAGATAATGAAAAACGACCTAAATTCAGAAGTGCACACGATGTGGACGTCTCATCCCAGTTATCGAATAAAATCATTGATCAACGACCTTCTGCCGTCGAAATTCCTTCATCTGTTTTGATGGGGCCAACACAGTCATCCGCCAAGCAAGATCATGTCGATCGTGATGGAAATCAACCCGTGAAAATGCATGCGGCCCTCAAAGCAGCTGTCAAACGACGCTCGTCTGGTTCGCATGACGATGTTGCCGCGGGAGAGACTGGGCCAAGTAAGGAGGGCCGGAAAAGAAGGAAGGAAGATGTAAACCAGACGAGTGATGCGTGAGTGGGTTGACTCTTTCTCAATCATGGGAGTGGTCTATCTCATTGGATATTCGAATGCTTGCTCTACTCGGTTGTCCAGGGACAAGGTCAAAGCTGAGATTGCAAGAATGGAAGCTGATCTTAAACGAGGTCTGAGTGGAGATGAATGTGGGCCCGAAGACGGACACTCCAAAAAATCACAGAAGCTAAAGAAGGAAAAGAAAACACAACATAGTGGTTCACTCTTGGAAGCCGAACGAGTTCGTTACAAAGCTCGGGTCGAAGGGCTAATATCGCGGGATACAGTACCGAGTAAAAAGGGAACTAACAGTAGCATCGAACTGATCCTTGAAGGCTTTCGCAGTAAACTTCGGGGAGTAGAACCACTCTCAAAATCCAACACAAATGAGGCGGATCGTTTAGATGGATACGCTGGTGAAGTTGACCCCACGCAAGATGGAGTGCTAGGAGATATAGATGGTGATGATGAAGGATGGATGTCTCAGTAAGTCTGAATTTCATTCGATTCCTGCCCCATCGAAGTCTTGTGTCACCAAAAGAATTTTTTCAAATAATGTAATCCGAATCCCTGCGATCATTTAGTGAACTTAAATTTAGGAAGGATGCGACCGTAGATCAGCATCGGGCTGATGAATATTCAGTCGTTGATCCTCTGGCAAATAAGAAGGTGAGCTTTGTTCAGCACCGGTGTTTTGTTAATCAGCGTGATACAATTTTATACTCATATACCTTTGCGTTGTTCTCTAGTTCACTCTCAATGAGCTTGCTGCTCGAAAGAGTGAAAAACGATTTAATGAATCGCGTGGGCAAGAGCCAGGTAGACACTCGGCAATGGCCAAAAATCCAACCGATCGCGGTCGGGATAAACCAGGGCGATATTGAACTTGAAGGTTAATTACCTGGCTTTCCGAGATTTTTGGTCTGCGCTGTTTGCTGTTCCGAACTTGTGTCTATATACTTGATCCATTTCTCTCGCTCGTGGTTGAAACGGTTTGGTAGCACGTCTCCGCGGTCCTATGTGAACCAACGTTGCAGACCATAGGTCTGGCAGAACACACTTGACAGACCAGTCGGGTGGCAAATGATACTGTAATGGTGGCCGGCCATCCAGTCCCAGACATTAGATGTCACATTGTTTCTATGGTTGAGATGCGCTTGGATTGGGGGAGTATTGGCAGTACTCTAACAAGGCTTTGGGCGAAGGCTCTAATACCACGGAGTCTTTCATTGATTTCCTTTGTTGGAGCTAAACCTCCTCGGACTATCCAATCAACAACTGTTTGAGATTGAGTCCCCAAGGATATCCAATGCAACTTTCGCAGTTTTGTTGCTGGCGTGATGGTGAACCCAAGAAAGCCAGGAATGATATACACATTGAAAGTGATACTTTCTGTGTGCTACAAAACGCCAAGACTTCACCAAATTCTGTCACGCTGTGACAACTCTACAGTGGATGTCCTCATAGCTCTGTTGGTATTTTCAAGACTTCATGACGCCTTGCTTGGGTGAAGTTTCTTTGCCCTGTGATCCCTGTTGTTCATTGTGAGTCAGGTTGGTGTAATCCTCTCTGCTCAGGAAGATTTTTTTTACCCTAGTTTGTAAAAGCTTTAAAGTTATACTGTGCCACAGCTAACAACAGTAAGCCTCCAAATTTGGCCCACTGCGCTTCCATACAGAAAATGTTAGGTTACCCAAAGAAATGGAATATGTCTTGAAAAAAAAATGGACACTATCTTTAAGGACAGAATTAAGAGGTGGCTCTCTCGTTGTTAGTATGTCAAAATTTGTTCAAGGAGATATCTAGAATGCTTTGAAGGTAGTGAGACCAGTCAACAGAGATATTTTATACACTATCCAAATTTTAAATTCTTATAGCACTGTGAGTTGATAGCTAGGTCAGTGCCCGGGGCACGCAACAAATCTTGGGGTATGACTTAGTCAATGACTAAGTTGTCTCTCCATCGGATTGTCCACAAAAAAAGCACTTTTTTTCCCAGACAACCGACCCTGAAATGCGTTTAATTAAATTAAGAAAACAAGAAGTAAATAATTTTTGATGTTCTAATAGGATGCATATTCTTTTTTCCTTGGGTTTTTTTT
>AWVX01013068.1:0-17036 GCA_000500245.1 Cronartium ribicola 11-2
TATATATATATTTATGTGGCATGCGTGGTGAATAAAAATTCAGGATCCTTTTGAAAAAGAAGGCTACTTTTTTTTTATGAATATTTGTGTAAATTAGCATTTGAGGCGAGAGTGTTTGATTGGTGGAGTGTGACCCATTTCTATTCCAATACAAACTTTTATCCTATGCTATAAGCTTCAAGTCCGGTCTCATTAGGAGGAGGATATTTTGTTGATTAGTACAAAAGTTATCACAGAAAGGCTATATGGAAAGACCTACACTTGAAGATTGAAGACGTTGCTTGCGATCAGCATATGTAAAAAAAGCACTCGAATATCTTACTCAAGTGTTCCAGCATGAATGGGCTTGAGCTTGTAAAAGCCACGCTCGAACACATACAAATTTGTCCAGGAGATTTACCATTTTATAGTTATTAAAGCTCATGAACGACTTATGCAGCGTATCAAAGATCGCGCATCAAATTCAACAGAGTTACTTATAGCGAGACATCATCAAAGCATTTAACCAAATAACGAGGTTTAAATAAAATCGAAGAATATAAATAGAAAGAACATAAAAATAAATACTCTTTATTGAGATAAAATAAAGATCCAAACTCCTGTATAGTCCAAAATGTGTTGATTAACCTCAAGAAAGAGAAATAACAAAAACATTTTTTTTTTTACATAACACGCTTCCTTTTGTAATCACGTTGGAAGAGATGATCTGTAGGAGAGTCGTTGTCACCAGAACTTATTACTCGTTTATTGAGGCCTATGATGGCATTCATAAAAACTGGTCGGGGAGGAGAACACTTTTCGTCATCATCATTTTGAAGTTCGGTAGTTGAGAGTTGGGTCTCGCATCTATTGGTTGAGTTTGAAGATTGCTCTGAACACTCTCCAAAGCTACGATTTGATGACTCATTCCAATCGCTGAATAGATCGTCACAACTTGCTGGGAAAGGCGTGCATCGGATAAAAGGCTTGTTGAGGTGGTGTGTTCCAGTTGCTTCCGACTGATCATCTTCCGCGATACTGGAACTGAGGCTAAACTCGTCAACGGCGTCCTCCGAGAATACGCTTGAAATTGATATCCGAGTGCTACTGATCAATCCATTTTCCTCGTCATCACCACTGTAATGTAGTTCTGCAAGTTGATCATGACTCTCAAGGCATGAATCTATTGCTGGAGATAAACTCCATGGTCCCCCTCGAATCTCCATCAAGTTCAGCGTCGGATTCCTTTGAACGTAGTGCGGAGGGAGATCCAAATTTAGTTCTGCAAGTCTTGGTAACCTCAATGGCTTCTGATCTTCGGGCGAACGCCTGAGAAGGATAGGTGGTAACTGGAGCTCTGACGGGAAGCCGAGGAGGTTAAACCTCGGTTGATCATGAGCGATGGTCGAGGTTCCTAACTCAATAGGTGCGGTATGAGCTGCAAAGCCTCGCGAGTGAGATTCAATCACGGTGGACGTCGAAGTCATTATGTTTGTTGGAAGGAAGCAAAGATAATCATCTTCTTCGTAAGATTCATGGGCCGCCGAGAGTTGATTCCAACTGATCCCTGGTTCTACTTTTGAGGGTTGAATGACATAGGGCCCTGGCCAGTAATCTAGATTTGAATGTAACCAGCCAGATTGATCGAGGGCGGTGACAACAGGATGCCAGCTATGATTAGGATTTCCCTCTATATCTTGACTTGGGAAGACTATGAAAGTGAACAAGGTCGTGTATTAGATGGGATCGATAAATCAATCTGGTGTTTGAGACAATGAAAAACTACTTGGACTAACCTAATGGTAAAACCTCTGGCCAAAGATCACAATTTGGATACGGGCTGTGAGTGAAGGGGTTTGCATCCCAAGAATGAGTGTGTTGGTCTTGGAGTGCTATCGGATGTGAGAGGGAGGTAGTACTAGAAATCGTCGAGACACGACGAGTTGCTGATCTACCAGAAGATCTCCGTGTGCTCTTTCTCCATCCAGGGTTGGAGGAAAGGGTGGGAATGGAACTGATGGAGTTGGTCATGGTTTGTGGAAAAAGGTTCAATTCCGTTATTTAGAATACAGTGACTGGACACGGTCAATGTTAAGGATGAGCTCTGGGGAGGTTCAGGTGTCCCTACAATCAGGTCTTATCCGATGGAGATCGTGCCTTCGGAGCCCTGTTCGTCTCTAGCCCTAGTGGATCTTCCACTTCGACCGTGAGTACACTGCCGGGCTAGGGAATAAGAAAAGGAAAGAAAACAAAAAAAGCACCGAGTCTTTCTCTCGACTCATATACTTACTCCTCTCTTGAGGGTAGTCCCCCTCTTGCCGCTCACTTGACTGTGGAGAGTCTCCCCTAGAGCTGGTCAGAATGCCGGCGAGTAGATTTGGTGCTTAGTGCACTGTTCTCCCTCAGTTTTCCTTGTTGTTAATTCCCTTTTCCTCTTTTCTATCCATCGACTCAGCTTGAGGACAACCTATGCCTCGCCTTAACTCATGTTCATTGCTGTTAACTACACTACATATGACCAGCTGGGCAGCTCTCAGTTCAATCTCTGAGATCTCTACAGGATATTTATTTTTGGCTGGGGAGAAGAGATCCCTGAGATCTCGTCATTACGGATATATCTCTGGGCTGTCACCTCACTTCGGTGCGTCTTGCAGATGGATCGAAGACGAGGTTGCAACATCCACGGTCCAATTTTTAAATGTTCCGCGTACAAAGGGCCGAAAAAAGTGGAATGCCAATTCGAACTCTTTTGAACCCACCGAGCACAAAGCTTCAAACCGAACCTCCAGGATCAGCAGGAATTGTTCACTAGTAGTCTATGATGGCTGTTGACCACACACTAGCTGAGAAGGTCAAGAGCCAAGTCGAATTCAACTCAGTTCCCTTGCTGAACAAGTTGGTACTATACGTGTACTGTACTTGATCAGCAAAGGAAGAAGCTAAACTGGCTTTGAGGCAGCTGACTGGACATACCTGGCCCCGGGCGGATCTGCAGAGGAACTCAAGTTCTACTGGATCCTTAACAAGACCAACTTCAGGGTTTGGACTTGATGGCTGAAATCTGCAGGTTTTGGTTTGAGGTTTGAACCCTCAAAACCTATCTGTGAAGACCATTTTATTTTATTTTAGAAACAAGTTCAAAATGGGGTAAAGTGGCTGTATTGGCACCACTTACTTTTGTATATAGGGTATTACAAACATCAAGCGCCCTTCAAAAGGTTCAGAAAAAGATTTTAGGAAGTTTATTTGAGAAGTTGGAAAACAAATTGGTAACTGATTGGCATGGGAAACACTGAAGTGGGCATCAGGAATAGTATTCCAGATTGGCAAAGGGTGTGCTACAGTTTCTAGGCGAGTTTCTCAGAGCTCAGAAAACTCAGTAAAAGCGCCCATCAATTAACTTTTTTTTACATACAAATATGGAACTGTAGCAGGTATCTGGTAATCATAGAAAGTGAAAATTAGGTGGGAAAACAGGTGTAAAAGTTAAAAAGGAGTATACAGGAGGCATTTTGGTGGGTTACATATGAATTAAAGCTTGTAAACAATCCTCTCAACAATATGAGAACATTGGCTGAGGTTCTGGACAGGTGAATGAGCTCCATGCATGATGTAATGGATTGTGTAGGCTGTAAAAGTGGGAGATGAGGGGATGATGTATTGGATATGACCTGTTTGGGTGTTTAGTGGTGTTCATGGGTGGATTGGAAGTTCAGACAGGTGCTGCAAAAAAAAAAGAAAAGAAAAGCACAGAATCTGTCATTGGTTGGCAGGTAACATGGTCAGAATAGCAGTTGTAATGGCAAACTCAATTGTCATGGGCTGTGTATTGGTTATTTCCATTTTTCTGTTTGACTGTGTGCTCTGTGCTGAGAGTTTCTATTTGATCATTCTCTCATGATTCCGTTGCTCTTTTTTGGGGGGGTGAACTCTCTCTTTGATTTTTGTGGCCTTGGTTCAGCTGTGTGTGTGTACATATTTTGTTGTTGGTAGGTATATAAGCAGGAGGGTATGGCAAGAGGAAAAGAAAATCATCACATCATTGTAGTAGAAATTTTGTACTCAACATTTTCTCTTATAGAAAGTCCTTATAAGTAGTTTAATTCATAGCTACACTTTTTCTGTGCTCTGTGATCCAATCAAGTCTTTTGCCCCTTACATATAAATAAATATATATATATATATATTGTGCTCTGACAGCTGTGGCCACTATTACTTTTCTTTTCTTTTCATCTTGATTTTGATTTTTGATTGTTCATATTTCATTTTTATTGTGCTTGATTGATTTAAATTTCATTCTTTTCATTCTTTCTCAATTTCCATTCTTTATTATGGTAATTCCATTGTATGTTGTTGCTCAGAATGAAATCATCATATCTGTCACTTGTGTACAGAATACAGCCAGTTTCCCTATAATAAGAGGGTTTCAGGACAATTGTTTGATTTAAAAGGGTTGCTTCCGTTTTGGAAGTGAATGACTTTTAGCTTGGCAAGCAGCTATCTGCAGAGCCTAACTTCTTGCTATTGGCTTGGTTGGGCTATCCCAACCTTGCACCTTCCTATAGTAGCTTCTTTTACTCTCCACTCTAATGAGTCCTTCTCAAAAGAGTATTCACAAGTGGGTGATACAAAAACCTTGTGTCAGTTGTTCTTTGTTACTCACACCTAGAGCACTGTGCGCTATTGAGTAGATAAATTTATGGTAGAGTATCCTCAATGTGTGCGAGTGTGCGATTTGGGTGGTCGTGGTAAAGGTTTAGGAGAGGGGACAAGTGATGAGCAGGGAGGAGGGGTTTATATACCCTGCTTCCTAGCCTCTCCCTCAGTTCTGGGATTTGGGTTGACCTGTGGTTCACCTGATGTTACTACAGGGCCACATGGTCAACTTTTGGTTTGGTCACTCTTCACTGCCAACAAAGAAATCTAGGACAAGCTTGTCCTTGATTGCCTCAGACAGGATTTGTCCTCATTTCTCCTTGTCCAAACAAGGAACATCTAGAACAACCATCTCCTGGTAGTTTCTGTTGTCCATTTTTGTAACAGGGCCTGTGTACCAGCTCCTGCTTATGACTCTTGAAACTGAGCCTGAGGTGCTTTTACTGGTAGTACACTCATGTATTACATATATCAAACATGATTACTATATGTAATTATGTTAGTGTACAGCCTGTGGGCCTGTGCACAGTCTTCAGGGATGACATGAAGCATTAATATCAAATTGTAGTTGGACAAATCAAGTAGTTACTATAGCTCATGCAGTGCATGCCTCTCCTCCACACATGCTAGACTGGAAGGAGAACTGGGATTGCTTGAAGGTCAATAGGGCACACTGGCCTGCCAGTGACCAGTAAATGGGGGCTGTCTGTAACACCCATTCCATTAACCAAATCAATCAGATCCCCTCTCCACAAATTCAATTATCCTTTCTACCTATTATCAAATCTTTCCAACCAAAATCAACCTCATTGCTGCTTTTTCCACCCCAGTTTATTCTATCTGCCTCAGCCTATTTTACTTGCCTCATCTCTTTTATCCTTTCCCTTTTCTTCTCACTTTCTTTGGTCCAAAATTTCTTGATTATGTCAGACTATGTCTATACCCTGTCAAACACTTCTCCACATCTTTATCTCACATGACTAGCTGTATCTCTAACCTAAATCATCTGCTTACTAACTCATCCTTATCTCACATGCTAAACTGTACATGTAACCTAAACAATTCATTTATTAATCTTTTTCATTTTGATCCTTGACACGGTTCTTCATCACTTGTGATCAAAGAACCGTACATACCCTTTTTTGATTGTTCATCTTTCATTTGTCCATACAGATGTTTCTCTTTGCTTACACTCATAACCTTTTGGCTCGCATTCTTTCCCTTACTTCTCTCTCCTCGATAAAAGATCATTGTTACCCATCGTGATCTCTTGAGCTGAAAGCTGCGAGATACCTCTAACTAACCACTTATAAAATATCTCTTCACTATGGGTAGAATACAATCTCTCAATCTACCTCACCTAACTCTACCTACTTTATCTCTAACTGTCTCTACTTTCATCTTATTTCTTTTTGTTGTTCAGGTTTGTCTGTCCAAACCTCAGAGATTCTGTTAGAGGAGAATAGTGGTGATTTACCCACTCATGTATAGGTTAGTAGAAAGTAATTTAAATTTAATCACTTGTGATTGAAGAACCATCATTGTTACCCATTGTGATCTCTCAAGCTGAAAGCTGCTCTAACTAACCACTTATAAAATATCCCTTCACTATAGGTTTGTCTGTCCAAACCTCAGAGATTCTGTTAGAGGAGAATAGTGGTGATTTACCCACTCATGTATAGGTTACCTCCGCCATCCTTGTGTTTTCCTGCAGATTACCACTAAAGCTCAAAGCTAAAACTTTCTCACACTTGACTTTCTCACACTTGAGGAGACTGCCACATCTACCCCCACACACTCAATTTTCCTGACCACCCAGCCAAACCCAGTCTACCTTTGGTACACCCAGGTGTAGACTACAGTTAGATGACCTCTGATGAGAGAGTTTGAGAGGACTGGTCTTTCTTAGACTAGGTTAAGTGGCAAGGAGAGCTACAGTTGAGCACAACAACTGCCTAGCTCCAATCCCTGTCTTCCAAGCAGGTGCTCTTATTTCTGCTTTTGGTTATTTATCTCTACCTTTGTGAGTCTTCACTGACAAAGGGTCTACAAGACACTGAGGTTTACCAACCTGGATAGTAACCTCTAGTCACTCATACCTGTAACCCTTTGCACTATTGAGCAGATGACTTGATATAAGTATCCTTAAAGGTGTGCTATTGGGTTGTATTAGGTGGTTGTGGTAAAAGGTGAGGAGAAGGGATTTCTTGCTGAGCAGGAAGGCGGTTTATATACCTTCCAGCTTGCCTTCTCCCTCACTATTGAGCTGTGGCTCAACTTGTGATTGCCTAATGCTATTATCTTATCCTTGGTTCAACTTGTGGTTAGTATTATATTTCTTATTTGAAAGGCCTTGTTAACTGGCTTTGTCATAAGAACAATATGCTTATGACTCTTGATACTGAGCCTGAGAGGTTACTGGTACAAGTATATTTCTATCACACTTGTTCTTTATGTGTTATCTTTTCTTATTACAGTGATAATTACATATCAACTTCATCACTATATGTTATTACTTCATAGACAGTCTGTGGGACTGTTGAGCAGGCCTCAGGGCTAACAAACATCCCCTGCATCACCATGCTGTCCACACATTGATGTGTGGCATCCCATCAGGTTTGTGCTAGGTTAAAGCTAGGGGACCATGCACTTAGTGTGTCATGGCTTTATCTCTTTCTTTATTGCTGACACCGCCTCTGATAAATCCAACAATCCCAAGCTAGACTTGTCCCATTGCTCAGTAGGAGACCCCCATCTACTCCATCTCATCCCATATTAAATTAGTAAGCCTTTTTATATCCATAAAACTGAATGGTCTCTTTAAAATTTAAATGAAGGATAAGGTTGCATACACACACCTCTTTTGGGACAGCAAAAATCTCAAAAAATTGGCCAAAGCTCTCATGAGTTTATCAAGACTTTCTGTTTTTCTTTTCCAGATTTTTGAAACCACTCTGCATCATCCTAACCTCCAGTGTTAGGTTTATCCCCAGCAGCTATTGAGCATTGTCAAAATCTTTATATAGATGTTGAACATGGAATATGAGCTTCAAAAAATTGCTTGAGAATTCTCAACACCTCATTAATTTTGGAAGTTTATCATGAGGTTTTTTTGGGGGGCAATATTGTGAGCTGCTCATGACAAAAATTGGTCAAGTTCCCACATTGTGGCTAATATAGCTGCTGAATTAGCCCTCTTACAAACTCCCAAATATTCTGATATTATGTTTTCAAAATCTTGAGGTGTTCAAAAATCTAAAACCATTTTTTATGGGATTTTTTGAAGCCCATGTTCAATTTTTAACGTTGATTTCAAGATTTTGACATACAAACCTACCAATGGGTGTTAGGATGATGCAGAGTGGCTTCAAAAATCTGCAAAAGTCTGCACGTTTTGTCTTTTTTTTTTTTTATCAAAAAAAACATTTCATCCTCCTATGCTCTCCGTCTTGCGTACAGTTGGAGATGCTCGAGGTTAGAACCATCGACGTAGGGCGAATGCCACAGTCTCTGAATAATGATCTTCAGTCTTCTTTTCCGAAACAGCGGGGTTTGTGTACTGGGAGTCGGTTGAGAGTGTGATCTCGATCCTCAACGGCTCTCAGGTCGATCAGAAGGCACGAACGAGAGGGGCTGACCGCTGTTGACGGTGGTCTCCTTCTCTCGGGGTTGGGTTCAAGTTCGCACTGTTCTATTATGATTCTAATCGAGCATGTTTCCTTTCTCCAACGTTCACCCGAGAAACAATAAATGGTTATAAATTCTAACG
This sequence comes from Cronartium ribicola 11-2, assembly GCA_000500245.1. Lineage (NCBI taxonomy): Eukaryota > Fungi > Basidiomycota > Pucciniomycetes > Pucciniales > Coleosporiaceae > Cronartium > Cronartium ribicola. Next base: position 8,405 of record AWVX01013068.1, read on the forward strand.
ACAACTGCCTGCAAGTGAGTCTCCTGACGCAGTCTGGTTGCTTTTCCTTGTACCTTATAGACTCCTCTTGATTTCTTCGAGATGTCACCTCATCAAATTGATTGGTCTTTGACTGATTATGAATGAATCTGTGGGCTTTCGTTCATATTGCTGACTATCGGAGATGCGACTCGATGCTTTTCGTACTCGCGCTTCAGTCTTCATTACTCTTGGAGCAATCCAAAGTTGCCATGGTGCCAACCCAACCAAGACAGCTCACTACTGAGCTTCACGAGTCCTTACAAACAATCAACAGCCAACCATTGCACGCCTCACAACTCGTCAATCTTGGTCACATCAGAGCCAAGCTGTCTTGCTTCAGATATTCTCCCAGATCATTCTTCAAAAGCAGAATGGGACCCTTCTCCATTGGACTCGACCGGTTTGGTTTACAAATTCAATCAAGTGACCTACCAACCCGTGTTAAACCCGATCGAAGATGGGTTCTTGAACCAACGCTGCTACCCTCATGAGAACGATATCAATGACGAGTCCTTTTGTATATTCCTCAACTCTGCCTTCGCAAATGGTCGCGGTCTCGTCTTTCTTTCTCGTCCACCTGTCTTCAAACGCGCCATCGTCACCTTAAATGACCCTGGATCAGATATGGATGAAACACAACTTTCGAGACCAATCGAGGTAGTCAAAATGCCACTGAAAAGCGGAAAAGGCGTGCGAGCAAAGGATAAGATTCACTTAGGTGACCAATTGATCACCGACTACGCAATAGCAGCAATCTCAGTCGAGAAAATGGTCTGGGATAGACCCGATTGGCCTGAGATTCGAAAGACACTGATAGACTGCTTACCATTGAAGACTCGAGCCGTTTTCGTGGCCTTGGACGGGACTGGGGAGTCCGAGGAGGCTTGGATCGAGTCAGCAATCCATCGGAATGCATTCGAATTTTCTGTTGGGGAAGAGGAGGTGCCTTTCTTTGCGGTTGTGCCTTACCCTTCGTCAGTACTTCTTCTTCACCCAAAACTCTCAAGATCTTGACGTGAAGTCTGATCAGAGGATGGTCTAGGCGTTTAAACCACGACTGTCGACCCAACGCAGCGTTTTACTTTGAGAAGGATAAGCTCCAAGTCTTCATGAATGCAGTCCGAGAAATTTCACCAGGTGAAGAAGTGACGATAGCCTGTAAGTCCGATATCTTTTGATCATGAAAACAATGAAGCAAAGTGCTTCGGTTACTAATTTTTTCAAAAGGACACCTGTAGATCGGGATGTGAGGATGCCCCGCAGGAACCGCCATCTGGAGCTATCTCACTATGAATTTGAGTGCACGTGTTCACTCTGTTCTCTTCCAGACCACGCCGCTGCGGTGTCTGATTCGAGAATACGGATGATTAACGAGTTTACGACCGCATTGACAGACTGGACGGTAGGCTCTATTGCAACCCCGACAATGACCGAATATGTCCTTGAGCTCTTCAAGCTTGTTCGTCCACAGATTGGAGTTTCACACTCCTTACGTTCATTCTAACACACCGCCTGTGCGTTTTATTCTGGACAGGAACGTCTCGACGGTGAACTTGAAGAAGCATATACTATGCTCTCGCTTGCTCATAATGTTGTCGGTGAGACGGACAAGGCACGTATGTACGCCTCAATGGCCTTGGCGCGTGGAATTATTGTGCGTGGGCCCGAGTGGGAAGAGCTTGGAGCTGTACTCGAGTTAGAACAGTCGCCTGAAACACATTGGTCTTATGGGATCCGACAGTTGAAGGTTTAGTTTGGTAAGACCCAACAGATTCCATTCAGATTATTTTATTTTATTTTTTCTAGAATGGACTGGAACGTGGTTTTTTTTTATCATCAGGGACTTTCACTCTGTACCAAGTAGAGTGTATTAATGTGGAATAGAATTTGTCTGGATCTTTGATACCACGGTTCAGTAACTCCTTTTTTTTTATCTGGTGTTTTTTTGAATGGATATGATCATCACTGTTTATTTTCCAATAGTATGTGTGATGTCAAACTCAGTTATTGGGCTCAATAACAAATATTGAAAGAGGAAACAATATACTGCTCAATGCGGTCTGACGCTTGAGAGTTCTTGACAATGCAGTTTTTTAAATTTGCAGTGAGACCTAATTTCTTTCAGGGTAGGTAAAAAGGATCAAACTTGAACAAAGAGTATTCATGATTGTAAGGATGTTGAAGATGATGTGCCTGAATCAACAACTAATGAGTAAGTTGGACATCCGAAATGTCAATTTCAGGCTTGTTGAGTGAGTACTTTAATTATGTTACCATGTATTTACCAACCAGAATTATGATAGTATTCTTGTCCACTTGAACAAAAAAAACTCTACATGCATTTTGTTTGTCCACAATGATGTATTCTCTGGCTATGATTTCATGTTCAGATGCTTACAGGTCTCTCATCTAGCCTTCAACCAATTGAATGTTCAAAACACACAGAACACAAAAATGACATGAATCTTATAAACCCCATAATAAGGTCCCAACTCATCCTCAGCTAACCAAACAACACAACACAAGACCCAAAAGTAAAACCAAAATATACTATCTTTTGCTTTCCAAAACGAGCTTTAAGGTACAATTTCATATTTCACTTGCGTCGTTGAGCTAAGTAAGACCAAACCAATGACGTTCAGCTTTACGCTCAAGAGCAATTTAACAGGTGCCAACTCCTCCCCCACTTAGCACCAACAGAAACAGTTCCCAGATAGCGACTGATAAAGCGGCATATAACTCTTGGTCTTTTTCACGTCTCCCCACAGCATTATTAAGCTAAAGCAGAACTTGTGTATGCTTCTTCGATCACATTCTCAAGTCGCTCCTACCGAAAAAAAAAAGGAACAAATCATGGTGATTGACGTTAGAAAGAAAAGTAATAAAAAATCATGATATTAAAGATGTGAAAGTCAATCAACCAAAATTGAAGGAGATCAATAACGGATAGTATGATAGCGATGTGTGTTTTCTAATTTTGACTAGATTGAATTCTTTGGAACTGACTACAAGTCTAAAGACATGGGTCTGGTCGTAACAAGATATGAGTTGAGAATGAGCCTAACCAGGCCTGATCATAGATTTGAACTAGTGGTAACAATTTATCAAATTCGATGATGTAGTCAATCACCGATGCTCAAATTTCCTTCACTGCAAAAAGTTCACTATCATCTTATGAGCTCGTAAGGTGAATAGTTGATGAAGAAAGATGATAGTTCACTATTCAATCGAATCGTCATCAAATTGAAACTGACCACAATTTTGTATCCGATCTTTCACGATTTATAAAAACAAATTACCATGCACATTCAAAAAAGTGTGTTTGTAAGTAGCAAAGAGAGATAATGACCTACCTAACTAAAAACTAGCTAACACTAATTCGACAACAAAGATGTAAAAAAAAAAAAGCAGATAACAAAAAGACAAATTTAAATGCGGGCGCGTATGTAGAGAAAAGGAGAGAGAGAGAGAGGTGATGATGAAACAATACAGAAAAAGTTCAGTGGATAGAACTCGCAGGGAAAAAAAACAGGACCAAAATGAAACTCATTGCCTCTTCGCATCGATCTATCAGTCAAAAATAATTTGAGCTGATCCAAGTGTAGTCTTAACTACGCTATCACCTTTCCCTTTTGTTTCTCCATCTCCATCCCACCAAACAGCTATGAAGCGAAAAAAAAGAACTGTAAATAAATGGATGAAGAGAAGGAATAGAAGAGAGGGAGAGAGAGAAAAAGAACGCACAACCAGAGATATGACGATACCCAAGTTCATCACGATCAGTTCTAGTAATCTTTTTCCTTTCTCTATTTAAACCTTTTGGATCTTGATTTGATGTTGGACCTTTGACAGTCGCTGAACCCCAAACTGTTTCAGCCTCAAAATCACCCTACGAAAATAATAAAAAGAATAATAAAAAATCAATCAAGGTCCCAATGAAGAGAAAGAAAAGGGGAAAATGACCTCAAATGAAGGAGTATGTTCAACGGAAGCTTTTCCATTAGTCGAAGAAACAAAGCTAAATAAAGTTTGATCAATAGGATGATGAATGTATTGTAATACGACAGCTCCATTAGTAGTAGTAGCATGAACTGAAGTTGAAAGGTTAGTTGCAGATGATTGAATTCCTCTAGATGGCGGATTAGGTGGTAAGTCAGGTAAATCTTGATCTTTTTTAGTGGGAGGAAAGAGAGCGACCTATAGAAAGAGAAGAAAAGAAAAGTCAATTTTTCAGTTACGATCAAGTTTTTGAATGACATGATAAAATACACAAACCTGAGCATTAATAGCACCATTAGTAGTAGCCAAACTTAACGATTTAGAAACATTGAAGACACCATCCACGTGTCCATTATTGGTTCTAATCCTAATAGCATGACTCCAAACGTTCTCAATACTAATCGAACCGACAGTAGTGCCAAAATCAATTGTGTTAAATTTGATAAAAGATAAATCATCTGTTTTAATTGAGAATAAATCACTACGAATCTCTAATGAACGTAAAGATTTTGGTATTAAAATGTTGACTCTAAATTCTAAATCTGAATCGGGATAAGGTCCAACTTCAGGAGAAGGAGTCTAGAATTGAGTTAAAAAAAGATTGATTGAAAATAAGTGATAGTATAATAGAGAGAGAGATACATAAAAGACTTACGTAAATAGCTAGACCAGCTTGATGAGCTGATTCTTCATCTTCTGATCTTTTAGATACTTGACAAATATTCATCAGATCGATTAAAGCTTCATCATTGAATAAAGCGATAATTTCAACTTTGACACTTTTTTCTTCAGATGTTTCTTCTTCTTCTTCTTCTTCAATCAATCCAATCATAATTCTTCCTTTAGCAAAACTTCCCTTAGAATGGATAAATAAACTTTGAGTTTGATGATGACGATTTTTAAATGAGAAATCAGCTTTAGAACGTAAATTGTTACCAGGAAGTAAGGATGCAGTAGTAAAATTTGCGCAAGCAATCACATGTCCTTCATTTTGTGGTATTTCAGGTTTAGCACCATAATTGAGCTATTTTAAGATATAGTAGAAAGCGAGTAAATCGAATGAGTATTTTATAAATCTTTTTAAAATAAATGAATCTCTTACTCTATGATTATTATTACCCCAACCAGATTCTTGCCAACCAGTCCAACCTAAGACTAAACCAATTACGATCCAAAGTCCAACACCTAATAAAAGAGACTTGAAGAATCTAAAAATAGTAATAACAAAATAAATAAATTAAAGTGAATGATTCGAGTTGAAGCGTAAGTCAAAGTTGTGAATAAACTAACCTTGATCTAGCACGTGCATCAGCAGCTCTTTTAGATTGTCTAGTAAAAGGATCATTTACAGTAGGATAAATGTTAGGATGATAACTAGGTCTAATGTTTTAATTTAATCAACCCAAAACCCCATCAGTTGTGAATTTATCTCAGTTCGTTGGTTCATTGAGAGACATACCCAAATTGAAAGTGACCTGAACGAACTGATCTTCCAGATAAAGTTCTACGATGATGTCTAACAGTTCTCGGTCTATCGGCTGTACTGGGGTTAGTGGTTGTGGTGGATGGACCAGCTTGAGCTAGAGAAAGAATTTGATTAGTCGCAAGTTTTGATATGAGACACTGATTGATAAGTCATACGTAATAACGGTTCAGATTCAGTTCGATCGAGTGTTTTCTTATCTTCGTTTGTTTTCTTTTGATTATGGGTTGAGTCTGACATTTTGATTTGAGGAGTGTAAGAAGTGAAAGAAGTGAAGTGTAAACAGTCAAGCGAGGGGAACAGATAAGCAGAGGGGGGATGATGACGTAATCTGAATCTCAATCAATTACATCCAATTTGATTAGTGATTCACCAACTACCTCACCCTGGACACACCTCCAACCTGCTTCACCCTTCCACTGGTCCAGGTGATTTTGTTCAACAGTTGTTTTGGTTTCATAATCTCAAATAAAGGGATCCTTGGTTTTTTTTTCCACAACTACCATCTTGTGCATGATAATGCAGCAATTCCAAACATCATGCAGCTTCCACTGTCAACACATGGTTGTACCACCGTTCCAAACCAAATTTGAAAAACCCCCAAAACGCTCACTCAATATCTTTTTGGGCAGCTTCCTGCCGTTTTGCAAAAAGTTTGCTTGCTGCATCTTTCCCTCAAGAAGTTTTAACAAGAGCTAGCCATGGCGGGTAGACCCCATCAGACAGATAAGAGTCTTGATGATAGATATGACCCAGAATTCCAAAAAAATCAGCCTATCATCTGTCTCTGGATTCATTCAAGGAATAACTCGGTCCACATTTATAGGCATAGATGAGTAAAACAGTTTTTTTTTTCTGGGTGACTAAAGTAACTGATGAGGAGATTCTTTCTTGCTACAGTTGTCTGGAAAAGCATACAAATGTAGATGATCTAGAGGAACAAAAAATAGCACAAGCTCTACATTCTGAAGAAATTCAGACAAAATAAGATGTTTCACCTTTCCAAAAAAAAGAAAAAAGGAAATTCCTTTAGATATTAATCAATATCTGGTCAAAATGTTTGTTCTGAAAAATCCCAGAATTTTATTTTTTCTGAAGGAAGCTATATGAGTAGTCTTTTTCTGTAGCTTACAAGTTTTATCTTAGCATAAAAAGGGATCATCTGTTCACAATCAAAAACATACCCAAATCAAACCAATGCAAATCATCCACTTTATTCAAACCCAATCATTACACAATATCGGTTGGGAGGGCCCTCTAATGCTTGCAAGTTGTCTACGGTCTGTGTTTTTTGCCAGAAAAACTGGTGCGAACACTACATTCAGCCACACACAAATGATGTGCACTGTTCAGTACCTGCATTCTACACAGGCTGAAACAGACTGAGAGAGACTCAGGTCTCTTTAACCCAGCCTTACTCTACCCGACCTCTCATCCTCAGATTTTTTTGACCTCAAATCTATGCCAAATCTTCCATCAACTCAAAACACCGATTGCATTTATGTCTTCAATAACAACAGAAGCTTTCCCTATATTGGTCCTGAAGGGATGAGGTTGAGGCTTTAACTAACAATGTAGAAGAGAAGTGTGGCTTTAGTTCGAGCCTATAATCAGCAAAATTGACTAAGAAACAAAAAAAGCTATGGCCATTTTGAAGAATAGTTCATCAGTGTTCTCTATTTTTGGACCAAATTTGAGTTTCTGTCCTTGGGAGTGAGGAGCATGTTACAGAAGACCAATCCCATGTACTTGAACCAATTTTGTTAGTACATCAAAATCATGAACCATAAGAATATGCATCATGAAGGTATCAGGAAATACACTCAAGTTTTTTTTTTTTGCTATTTTTATCATGCTCAATGGCTTCCAGAAAATTGGGTAATAGCTATATTTTTGTATCCTGAGCAGAGTACATTATTTTTTGAGTACTGTAGTGTTTAGCATATAAAAGACCTTTTTGTGTGTTACCAATTTCAAACAGCCAAGGCAGTGGAAGGGGGATCCAGAGACTGTTATTTGGTCAAAGGATGCACCTAGTCTGTTGAAAGACCTTGCGAGAGAATTTTTTGAATTTTATGAATTCTGTAAAGTCAAGCTTGTGTGCAAGTGAAAAAAAAGGTCAAGCATCAGATTCGGATATTGTCAGCATGTGTGTTCTTTTAAGAAACTCACCAGATGAATTTTAACATTGATGTATGATGTCAAAAGGGGGCCTAGATTTCTTTTCATTTAACTGAACCCAGATGCTTTTATACAGAATTCCTTCACAATAATCTTAATTGACTACACTTTGTGTCTTCTTTTTCCTCTATTTCAAGAAATGTAATAAACAATTTCGCATCATGTCAATCAATAATGTCCTTGGAAGTTGATGTACAGGTTTGTGTTCCCCTTCACATACACCTCATAGCTGCGCTACTGAGGCCTGACCACCTACACTTAACACAGCAGGACTGTCTCCCCCAGCTTGATGAAGTGAAGCAAAAGCTAACTCTGCTTAGCGCCCAGTGGACCTTCTCCATCCCTTTTCTTTATTAAAAAACTAAATATATATATATACATATATTTCTTTCTGATCTCTGTCTCTATCTTTACTCTTCTACTCAAACCACCGCCCAATTGATTGCTACTAGTAGCCACAGCCCCGCCCTCTTTGAGGACTACATTTTAAACCTGTTGTATGCCTGCTTGTCTCACTTGTAGGCTAAAATCTTGTTACATACAGTGCTGTTTATGCTCTTACAGAGAAGGCAACACATTCTAAACTTTTTCAATTTACTGCTGTTTTGAAAACAAATGTCCCTCCAGTGAAGGTTTTTTTTTTTTTTTCATTCCCGCGGGGCATTATCCGCACCCGATTTGGACCTAGGTGGGCCAAACCCCATCCTCATCTGGCACACCTACACCGTCCCTTCACCACACTTCACCAGCATGTCGCCCAACCGCAATGCAAGCATCTCAAAGGCCCTGATAAACCAAGCCAGGAATCTCACTCACCCTTACCTTCAAGCCCGAGCTCAACCTGCTACACCAAGCCCCCGGAGGTCGATTTCAGTCAATCAATTTTTTTCCACCAGCTCAAGCCTCGATATCAGCCACAAACCAAGCCGAAGTAGTCAGGGATGAAGA
>KI566628.1:4996-17732 GCA_000500245.1 Cronartium ribicola 11-2
AAAAAAAAAAAAAAAAAAGAGTTTAATAATGAAAATGGATTGAACACATGAGTAAAAAAAATAAAATAAAGATTTGAGATGGTTGATTTATGTAAATATATATTTTTAGAAGGATAGATGATAGAAGTGAGTTTTAAAGATATCCGATTTTAAATCATTTTGATACAAATAACCCATCTTATAATGACTTACCTGAAGGGTCTTGTCTTGGAATGAGTACCAATTCAAATCGAAGGGGTCGATTATCCATTCTTCATTCAATTTAAAGTAGGTGAAGAATGGATGGAACTAACTAAGTAAGTAGAGAAGAAGGGATCTAGAAAGAAATATATTTAAAATATCAATTAAAAGTAAATTATAATCACAAACACAGCAATTAACTAAAGACATAAAGTATTTAACCAAATGCAGTTCCAAGTTGGAAAAACTTCTTTGTCTCAATCTTGTTTATTCGCAAAAAAAACAACGAATATTGACATTTTCTAGATTGAGACAAATAATCTCAATTGATCGAAATTTGAACCACTTTTACTCTACATAAAAGTACAAAAACAATCAACCTTTTCATCAAGATTCTCTGATTACGTACAGTACAATACATGTAAGTATTGACAAAAGCTCAGATCATTTAAGTAGATCCACAGTATGTAGATTCCCATTTATGGGATACAGAAACTTCTGATCTCAACTCTCATAGAACTGAATTGAGCACTTGAGAACGTGATCAGAGGAGAACCTTCAAAACACACTACTTACAAACAAAACTGAACTGGAACTTTATACGGAAAAAATCATGACTCAGTAGAGCGCCCAAGAGAGCGAGTGATGAAAACCCTTTAAATTACCTACTTCATCATCATCATCTGCTTTTAATTTACTCTCTTTATATTTAGAAAACCAATGCCAATTTGGATGTATTTATTTCTTACCTATATGACTTCTTATGACAACTCATCGTTATAATACAAAATAAAATGGGGTTCTTCAAGTTTTTAATTAATCAAGTTGTTGTTATTATTTATCCTTTACGAGCAAATCTTACTTTCATCATAATACCAGGTGCGAGTTGAAATCCATCTAAAGCTGTTTTAGCCATATCACTTTGAGTTGAAGTATCATATTGTACAAATGCAATCCCAGTTCTACCTGGTACTAATCTAACACTTACAAAACCAGGGTATCTGGTATATATATGTATATATAATAAAGATCAGTATTGAACCAAGACAAGAAAAAAAAAATTGATTGAAAAGACAATCAAAAAGGTTTGAGAAAAGAAAGAAAGAATAAATTAAAACTTAACTGTTGAAACAATACAGCCATCATATCATCAGTAACTTCAGAAGGTAAACCTTCAAGAAAGAGTACCGGATTAGGTTCTTCACTAGATAAAACTGGTCCTGTACCAGCTGCTTTAACAGCTGCTGCTGCTGCAGAATCAACTGGTTGCTCTGAATCTGAATCTTCTTCCATAGCTTCCTCTGATTTACAAAAAAAAGAGAAGAAAAACAATCAATAAATCAATTAATATGTAAAAACTTTTCAATCACATACCGTCATCTTCATGATCAATCTTGGATTTTTTAACCGTTTCTTTCTTATTCCCATCATCATCTTCTTCATCTTCAGCTGCTTCTTCCTCTTCTTCTTCCTCTTCAATTCCATCTTCTCTTGCACGTTTTCTATCATCAGCTTTTCTTTTCTCCATCTAAATATCAAATTTATACCAAACTTTAAAATTAATTCAACAATTCTTTTCAAAAGAAAGGTTTTCAATACGTACATTAGCAGCTTGAGCACTTGAAACAGTAAGTTTAGTTTTAGTTATATCAGTTAATGTATTAGGATCCATTAATCCTAGTTTAACTTGATAAAGTACTTCATCACCAGCAATTTGTTTTACGGTAGCAAATGATCTTTTTTTTGCATAACTGATTTTCTATTATAAATAAAAATAAACGAAAATGAGTTTAAGAAAAAAAAAAAATCAGAAAATCATGGAAAATAGGTCTTTTTTTTTTTGACTTACAAGGTCACGATCTAAGAAAGCTGTTCCATCTAAATATCTCATAGCTTGTGTCGCTCCTTGTAAATCTCTATTATTAATATTGTTATTAACTTTCAAGTTCCATCGGTTTACATTCGAAAAAGAACAAAGTGCACAAATTTACTTACCTAAAGACAATAAACGCTTGACCACGCATTTTAATACCTTTAAGTGAAACAACATCTAAAACTTTTCCATGAGTAGAAAATAATTGATAAAGTAACCTTTTGAGATCTAAAATAAAGAAATAAAAATCATTTTGAAACTTTTAATTCTCGCGCCCTTCTTCTAAAATTAAATTCTCTTTTTTTTTTTTTCGCTTACCTGATTTCTTTAATTTATCGCATAAATTCTGAACGTACAGAGTTGGTGATGGTGTTGAAGTTTGACGTAAGTTATTTTTATCGTTTGTATTCGTTGTTGTTGTGGTATTGGCCATGTTTTAGTTGAGTTTGATTTTGTTTTATCAGATGGACGAATCGATCGATCGAGCACCGGGGTCACACCCGCTGGACTCAATTTGACACAACTCAGGTCCCACCCGGCCCGTGGGAGCCCGCACGATGGTCGGGTCGGGTATGGCCGTCCTATCAATGACCAGGTCAAGAGGGTGATTGTGATCTAAACCACTGATCTAAGACAGACCATCCATCACCATCATCATCATGAGCGAACAATCTAACACTCGGTAAGGATCTCAATATAAATATTACCTCTTTACTAATTAATACTGATAATGTTTTATGATTGAATGATTGATGTTTCATAAATTTAGCCATCCAATCGACCTTTCCTCATTATCAAATTATCTTTCAAACCATTTACCTATAATTCAACTTCCGATAGAAATCCATCAATTCACATTCGGACAAAGGTAAAACACACCTTCTTTTTTTGATCTATTCAATTCCATCTCCAATAATCTATTTGAAAATATAAAGCTTACAATCTTGATACTATACTTTTATTTCCTCAAAAAAAAAAAAAAACAGTAATCCAACTTATTATATAATAGATCAAACTAAAACAAAGTATGTATTAAGAAAAAAACCACCAGGTCAATTAATTTCAAAAACAGCTCATTCTATAGAAAGAGAATATAAAATTTTATCTTCTTTACCAAATGATTTTCCATCACCAAAAGTTTTTATTTTATGTTTAAATTCTACCATAATTGGTACACCATTTTATTTAATGGAATTTATTGAAGGTAGAATATTTCATAGAGTAGATCTACCTGAAATTAAAAATAAAGAAGAAAGAAAATCAATATTTAAAAGTGCTATAAATGTTTTAGCTAATTTACATTCAATTAAACCAAATCAGATCGGTTTAGAAAATTTTGGTTCTCATGATGATTTTTATAATAGACAAATTCATTCTTTAAATAAGATTAGTGAAATTCAATCTAAAGTAAAAGATGAGAGAACTGGAAAATCAGTTGGAGAGATTAATTTTAAACAAGATTTATTAGATTGGTATTCAGTTAAGAAACCTCCTCATTTAATTACTATTGTTCATGGTGATTTTAAATTAGATAATTTAGTTCGTATCATCATTTATCTTTCTTTCTTTCCCTTGTGTCTGTGTGAGGTATGAGAAAGATAGTCTAATTCTTTTTCTTTCTAGGTCTTTCATCCTACTGAACCTAGAGTCATATCTATATTAGATTGGGAATTATCAACTTTGGTAAAAATAAAAACTCTTAACTTTTATTCTCTCTTCAAAACACATCTGATTTTATTTTGATTCTTTTCTTGGTCAACTTAGGGACACCCTTATTCTGATTTAGCTAATCTAATTCAACCATGGTATATTCCACCCTCATCTATCGATCCAGAAATAGGAATCGGATTTAGGTCATTTTTTTTTTATTCATTCATCTATCAATTAAAACAATTTAGAAACTCTACATTTGACTGATTTTGCTCCATTCTTGATCCTTTTTTTTTCCTCCAGAGATCTATCACTAGAAGCTTCTCCTATCCCCTTATCAATCGAAACATTAATAAGAATTTATTGTAAATCAACAAAAACTAATTATCCACTTCAAAATTGGGACGCAGCTGTTTCTTTTTCTTTTTTTCGAGTTAGTAATTTGTTTTAAAAATCTCTTTGATCTTTTCTGGGGGGAGGGGTTTCTTATTCATGAGAAATTGACTGGTCTTGTTTTTGTATACAGCTCGCCGTTATTATGCAAGGTATTGCTGCTAGATTATCAAAAGGTCAAGCTAGTTCAGCAAAAGCTTTTACATATGCTCAATTATTTCAAACTTTTGCTAAATTTGCTATACAAGTTATAGAGAGATCTGAATTAAATAATAGCAAATTGTAAGACCAACTATTTTTTTTCATCTTGTTCGTCAATTTTTCATTTCGACTGTATTTATGATTTCTACAGTTTGAGATGTACATGAGTTGTTTTGGTGATCATTAGTTGTAATATACTAACCATATTGTAGATACTTCTGATGTATTAATTTGTGTTTACAGTATGCAATTGAATGTATCTTAGAGGGTAATTTTATTATCAAACGGTCTTTGAGCATTGATGTATTTATGATCATAGAGAAATAGAAAAAAACAACCAGGTGAGTATGATGTATTGCATCACAGTGTCCCAGAAGGGGGTCAGTCCCTCTTCAGGAGTGCAAAGGGACCGGTCAAGTTCCGGATGGGGGAGTGTTAAGGATATGATGAATGATAAGGCAGAATAGGATGAGGTCTGGTGAGCCCTGTTGGGAATTAGGTGTTGAGATAGGGAATACAGTCACTTAAAAGTCTGAAACGACCGGGATGGAATTTGGACTGGAACCATCCCATTTTAATTTAATTTTACTTTATTTATTTAATTCAAATTTTTTTTTTTTGAGGACCAAATCAAGATGTACTGTGACCCGATCGGAATACCCGCTCTAGGGTCGGTGTGAGACCGTGTCGGGTTTGAGTCGGGTTAGGTGCTATGATCTTAATCATGAGAGATCTGTCTGATCAGTCATCATCTCCACCTTGATGATGGGCGGTGTAAACCTTAATTAAGTTCTCTTGCGCGTCCCGAATGAGTTGATTTAAAATGATGAGTCTGACTTTTTCAAAATCGGGACTTGGATCGATCATCAGGAGTTTGCTAAAAATAGACTTGTATCGAAATTCAGTAATACCTTTACATAGCCTGACTGTGACATCCCTTCACCGCCGCAGTCACTTGTACCAAAATACATCACACAACCGCAGCAACACTCTCACTCCCCCATACACATTATCAACTCAGATCGGATCACGCCATATCAAATATAAAACATTATAAATCAATCACATCTGATTTATATCTCTTTCCCTCCACTCTCAATCTCCTCACTCTTTCTCTCTATATATTCAAAAAAAAAAAAAGAAATGGTTTCAGCTACTTCTACTCTCGCTTCTAAAACTCCACTCCCAGATGGTCATTTCCTCTTTACGTCCGAATCCGTCAGTTGTTTTTGTGACATTGATTATTTCATTCCATTCTCACAACGTTTTCTTTTTCTTGATTTAAGGTCGGTGAAGGTCACCCGGATAAAATTTGTGATCAGGTTCGTTTTAGTTCATTTTTTATTTCATTAAAGAGAACAAACATAATGGGGGTTTTTTTTTTTTTTGGTTTTATTGACGGATATGATTTTTTTTCAATTCATATATTGTTAGGTATCTGATGCGATTTTAGATGCATGTTTAAAAGATGATCCTTGGTCTAAAGTGGCTTGTGAGACGGCTAGTAAAACAGGAATGGTAAGAAGTGATATACATATATAGATTAATCAGCAAAAATCCAAGTATACTTACTGATTTAAATTACTCTTTTTTTTTACTATCATTTAAGATTATGGTCTTTGGAGAGATTACGACCTCAGCACCACTTGATTATCAAAAGATTATTAGAGACACCATAAAAAATATTGGTTACGATCATTCTGATAAAGGTTTTGATTATAAAACGTGTAACGTATTAGTTGCTATCGAACAACAATCACCTGATATAGCTCAAGGTTTAGATCATGGAAATTTAGAAAATCATGGAGCTGGAGATCAAGGAATTATGTTTGGTTATGCCACTGATGAGACAGAGGAACTTATGCCTTTAACTTTGGTTTTGGCTCATCAACTCAATAAGAAAATGGCTGATGAACGTCGTAAAGAGGGTGGTTTAAATTGGTTAAGGGCTGACTCAAAGACTCAAGTGACAATAGAGTATAAGAAAGAAGCTGGAAGTGGAGCAGTAACACCTATCAGGGTTGATACCATTGTGGTCTCCACTCAACACGCTGAAGAAATCTCAACTGAAGACCTACGAACCGAGGTTATGGAGAAAATCATCAAGACGGTCATTCCGCCTAAACTCTTGGACGATCGTACAATTTATCACATCCAACCTTCCGGACGATTCGTAATCGGTGGTCCTCAGGGTGATGCCGGATTGACTGGTCGTAAGATCATTGTAGACTGTAAGTCATTCAAGTCTTATGTATTTCCTTAACCAACTCCATTGACATTGAATTTTCCTTTTTTAGCTTACGGTGGTTGGGGTGCCCATGGTGGTGGTGCCTTCTCCGGAAAGGATTGGTCAAAGGTCGACCGGTCGGGTGCATACGCTGCGAGGTGGATCGCTAAATCTTTGATCGCTGCCGGTCTAGCTCGTCGAATTCTGGTTCAGTTATCTTACGCGATTGGGGTCGCTGAACCTCTCAGCATTTTCGTTGACTCTTATGGAACCGCCAAGGGTAAGACTGATGCCGAGTTGGTAGATGTGATTAAAACGAACTGGGATTTGAGACCTGGTGTCGTTGGTGAGTCATCTCACCCTCTTCATCTCACATCACTTACATTTATCCTATCTTGTGGTTAACCGTGGTTTTACTTTCGAATCTTGTATGAATTCTCTCAGTCAAGGAACTCGACCTTCAACGTCCAATCTACGCCCAGACAGCTTCCTATGGTCATTTCGGTAACCCGAACTATCCTTGGGAGAAACCAAAACAGCTCAAGCTTTAAAATAAAAACAATACTACTTCATCACACATAGATATCCAGGTTTCCTTTCCTTTTCTTTTTTTTTTTTTGGCTTCAACATGCTGAATGAATTCTTGTGTGCCCATATCCTGGCTTGCCCTCCATGTAACAACTCCTCATCTGTCTTTTTTTGTATAGATTCAGTCATTTGGTTTGATACGTTTTTGTGCTTTGTCATGTGTCTTGCAGCCCCTCCACTTGCTTTTATAACACCTGATTTTATATGTGAGAGCATTGTTTGTTTGCTTGCGATTGCTTCTCTTCGGTCTTCTAATCTTTTTCTTTTGTAAGATTGGGTTCGATTAGTTGTAGGTAGTTCAACCTGCCACCTCGCTTTATTCACATATCTCAATCCGTATCACCTGTCGTACCTGTTCGCCTACGATATAGGTTACATGTTGCTTTTAATCACATATGCAATGCTTATCCTTCCAAAAACTCGCGAGGATCATCTATGGCCACTCGTCGAGTATTTTTTTGCCTTGATGGTCTTTCTCCTTCTGATCATTGAGAGGAAGAGGAAGAGGGAAGGTCTTGATTAGGACAAAGCGACTAAATCAAATAGGATTGAGATGATGTACAGGAGTAGCCGCTACACTCTCACGCGAATGGGTTCCAGAGGGATTTTGAGAAATCAATCAAGCTCAAATGTTGTCAGTCTTGAACCAATGACTAAACTTTACGACTCACAGATTTCATTGACACGAGCTGATCCGCTATGGCCGCGTAAGGATGAGAGGAGTGGTTGACCAAGTCTAGAAAGGTCATAAGCCCATTCCATTTCATCTTCAGACCACACGAGTTTGAGTCAGATAGATTTACTGCTCAATAGCCAAGCGGAAAAAGTCAAAGAGGGAGATTCGCGACGTCGGGTTTGTGGTGTTGGTTTTGGTATATCTTTCAACTCACTTCATTCCACAGATTGGTGCCCGACGGTGTGAATCGACTCAAATGACTCATTCTGAGTTTCATTACCTTCCCAATTTTTTATCTGCTAAAGCTATTTGTAACGTTGAGTGGACTCCTCAACTGACTCGGAAAAACGGGTCAAAATTTGCCTGGAAGCTAAGCTTGACAATGCCAATGCCGGTCCAAGAGTTGTTTTCCATATATAGTACTTAAACTCATGTTCGGGACCTCTCTTTGACCTGATAACACTTTGATATCATTATGAATCGGTGGAATACCGCGACGATGAGGTTGATAAAATGGTTTCAATTCAGACAAAGATTGGGGAATCAGCGCCTACGGTCACAAAACGTCCGCTGCACTCAATTCCAATTATATCAGGCTAGTCAAGGCAATGAGTAAAGCCTCCCGAGGCCCGAGAGAAGGAATGTGCAACATTCGAAATAATAGACTGTTGTAGGATGAAATTGGGAGTGCGTGAGCGGTCAAGCGGCAATGATGTGAGTTTAGGGCACCTTTCTCGACTTGCCCATGCGATGTGTCTCACTCATGGTGGAAAATAAGGGGGAAGTGACCGTGGTCCGAAGCTCACCATTGATACTGACTGGTTGAAAATCAGATCGACTGTAACCCAATTTTATCAAAAGGCGACAGCAAGAACTGCACTCGAAGGTTAACTATTTAGGTACAACACATTTGAACTGGTAGATTGAACAGGACAGATATTTCAACCCATGAATGCAGTGTCATCAAGAGTGATTCCAAACTCTTCCTTTGCCAAACTCTCGATCTGTCGCTGTAACAAGTCCTCGAAGCCTTGTCCACCTTTGTCTCCTCGTACGTCATTCAACCACCATTGCCGAATCTGATAAACAAATCGTGAGGAGCCATGGACATTGGTCAGTTGCTCAACAAAATCGCCGCTAAGAATTTCTCAAGCCGTCATTTACTAACTTGACTGAGGAAGAATCCGAGATCTACAAAAATCAATGCCAATCTGAATGTCCAAACATGTACAAGGTGCCTGAACCAGTTCTGGAGCACTACGACCACTGTCCCATCGCCGTATGATAACAATTTGGAAATCCTCATTCCAGATGCAGCCCCGTCTAAATCATTATTGACGTCAGTTGACCGCTCGGGAAAAAAGTAAGTGCTCAAAGGACACATACGTGCGAGGATATTGATCCGGTTCGATGGGCTACCGAGAGCCTGATTATTACCCTGGTGGGGTAAAGTTAGGAGTGAAGGTTATCCTCAGTCCAGAAAGACTTTAACCAAATGCTCCAAAAAAAAGAGTAAGCTTACTTGCATCATCCTCATACATCGCACAATGAAAATCAATTCCTGGTCAAGGAAGATTCTATCAATATTGAGTGAGTCAGTGACGTTGCCTAAGACTGACTCTTGGGACCAGCTGCTCGTTCTCTAAGAGACCTTTCAACGTTTCTTTGATCTTCATGTCTTCTATAAATCATCCGATTTGACGCAGTGATCCCTGTTCAGCACCCTGAGAAGTGAAACCAAGAGCACATGGGCCAACATACTTTCATACGCTGTCAGAGTGGCTTCGCCCTGATTGCCTCGAGTCGAAGATCCAGAACTCTGGTGGGACTTAAATGGTTTAAGTAAAGTGGCAGAAGCTAAAAAATTGAGGGGTGATCAGCAAAATATGAGATCAAGTGCGCATTTCATTGACGAAGGCAGGGAACCAGTCGCCAGATCAACAGGATTTGTGGCGAAACGTGGACGCTTTACATACCGAAGAGTTCGCTATTGGCAATACTGTTGAGGCAGAGAGAGACCTTCGAAATTTAGCTTGACACTACACCAGTAATGGACCCACCGCAATTAAAAAAGAACCGACTAACCCCCACCCGCTAGCAATTCTCTGTAGTTAGATGGCCGATGCAATTTGTTCAACGATGCTTTTCCGTGCCATGATCCATGTCCGTGGGTGGCACTCCCCGGTCGGCAGGGTAAGGGGGTACAAAAGGGCCCTTTGTACCGAGCTTCCCTCCTGACGGGGGAGTTGCACCCCGCACACTGTGTTACGAAATACAAGATCACGCTCACCTGAATAGTTTCAGTGTCCAAGACAAAGATACTCCGCCACAGTTCACTATAAAAATGTTCCAGACAAAATTCTCTAGGTATCAATCTCGGACAAACGATAGCAGAAAACGATGACAAACACACCAATATTCAGCCCGAAATTGATCGGGTAAATGAATGTATAGTCCATGATCGATCAGAGCCTGAAGATAGTCGTCATGAGCGCCGAGAACATGTATTGACTCCTGCTCTCAGTCATCACAAAATTATCTCACCAACTTTGGCTTCCCATCCTTTTTAACCACCAGCACATTTCCAGGATGGAGATCACAATGGAGCCAACCAAACTTGAAAAGCATAGAGCTAAACATTTTCATTGCCAAGTCCATCACATCTTTCTTCTTTAAACCTTTGTCCTTTAGCTTAGCTTCATCCGTTAAACGACACCCATGCTCAACAAATTCAGTGGTGAGGACCCTCTTTGTGGTCAGCTGCCAATTTACCTTCCTGAGGAATAAAACAAATACATGTCAGTATACAGAAGCGCCGAATCT
This sequence comes from Cronartium ribicola 11-2, assembly GCA_000500245.1. NCBI lineage: Eukaryota > Fungi > Basidiomycota > Pucciniomycetes > Pucciniales > Coleosporiaceae > Cronartium > Cronartium ribicola. The sequence goes on from KI566628.1 coordinate 15,608, forward strand.
ATACAAGAACCAAAAAACGGTCAACAGACGGAATGAAAATTGTGTCTTTAAGTGATGCCTCTGAATGAAACAGTTTGGCTGTTCGCTCAGCATTTTTGGCTTCGTTTACAAAATCAGTCTCGGTTCGAATTTGATCGGATACATCTGTGAAGGATTCCAATCCAGTTTACCTATCAGCTAATTGACCGCAGGTCACGCTGATTGATTTTTCTCACGACGACGTCCTGAAAAGATACAAAACGGACGCACATTGACCGATGAAGTACATAGGCAGTTCGAAAACCTTCTCGCAAACATACAACAAAGCCTTGTACGCAAAGAGATCTCTAGTAACGAGGCGCACGAGGTCGATTCTCAGACACACACCCCTCTCTAAAGATATCTTGTTTGTTAGGATGACTCACAGCTCTATCTGGATGGGGATGGCAGGTCTCTGAACCTTCACAGCCACCAATTCGCCTGTCTCCCTTAACCGCGCCCGATGCACCTGCGCAATCGAACCGCAAGCAACAGGCGTGACCGCAAATTCCTCAAATACGTCCTCGATCCGGTCTTGGAATTCTTCCTTCCAAACCCTTTGCACTTCATTAAATGGTATAGGTTCTGAAGCATCAAACATCGAACCAAACGCCACTCTGTAAGGCGTGGGGAGGACGGCAGCCTGGATGGCCAAAGACTGGCCAAGTTTAATATACAGTCCACCGTTAGTCGTACAGGTTCTAGCCATTCGTGAAGAGACGCGTTCATGTAGATCGTCGGAATTTGTCTCGGGTTTGAAGTTAAGCTTATAATCTAGCATGATGATCGCACTAGGGGATGATAGTATTGAGGTCGTACTCTAAATCAAGCACGAAGGTTACCCTCACAGATCGAGTCACTCGCCCATGGCTTCACTCACGCATTGTATGCTAGCCGGACCGTACGACCTATGGCTTCAGCGTAGACATATTTGTCTATAGCCCAGCCTGTTGCCACCAGACCGACAGTCGCGGCCAAGACCAAGGGCTTGCGAGTTGATGGGGAAGGCGCAGATTGGGTCTGAAGCGGTCTGGAATGATACGACCGCCGGGTGAGATAGGAAGGGGGACGCTTCCTTAGCGGTGGTCGTGGTATAGGCAGGGTTCGGAGCCTCATGAAGATATGGCCTATGGTAGTCTATGGGGTAAAGATTAATAGAATGAGGTCGAGAAAACTTGATGATGATGTGATTTTAATATTTGATCGATCTCGTGGTTGCGTGAAGGATGGGACGTGGGGCCGGGCAGAGTGGTAATGTCGGTACTCCACCACCATTCAACGGGGTACCGTGTAATAAACAGCGTGACATCATTTGACTTCCTCTCTCAAATTATCAACCCGAGCAACTCCACAAGAAGCATTTGTTTTTCCCTCAAACATGCCTACTATGAGAAATGACGATCAAATCGGAACACATGGAGATTGAAAGACTGATAAAGTTGATATGGAACTGCTTAGCTGCAGATGGAACTACAGCTCCGAGGAAATTTGGAATACCGGTATCATAATATTGAGTGACGCAACATGTCTCAAGTACCTAATCATCATTGTGTCAAGGGACCAATTCTTACCACCCAAAATTCTTCCAACTTGTTCATAGAAAAAGCAACGCCAGTTGGGTACATGGCAAAAAAAGTACTGAACACCAGGTTTGTGAAGGTCCTTTTTATTTGATCTGATATGATAACCTAGTGAACAGGGCTGCTTTGCCCGCCATCTTCTTAATGATTTTAGCATTACTCAAAGTTCAAGTGATCTTGTTTTTTTAAGAATCAGGTCAATATTGTAAAGATTTTAAAGTCTAGGATGAGCTCTTAAATTTGAGTTATGAGTGGTATGAGCAGGACAGTAAGTACTGCGAGCTAGAGAAAAGAGATTCGAGGGAAAGGCTCGACAAGTGACCTGCTTGCGCAGGGATCAAACAGAGAGATGTAAGAAGAAAAATATACTAAAAAGAAGTTATAACACTATCAGATCACAGAGACTTTTGAAAATATAGATGATAGTTGACTTACTCTGATTCTGTCAGCCCTGAGCATTAAAGTGCCATGGACTTACAAAGCAAAATTACAACTCATACTCAGTTTCTAGAGTAAAAACACAAAAG